>JAEMOT010000017.1:400004-425302 GCA_019297695.1 Apostasia ramifera | reverse complement strand
AACGTAGATATATACTCTCCACTCTCTGAGTCTCTAACTCAATAAATAAGTAAAATAAAAAAAATTAAAGTTCTATCATTGTTGCAATATAAGTTTGATTAAGGTAAAAAAATATAATCGACGTGCAACATAAACAAAATAAATATCAGTTGAGGTAGAAAAAACAGCAATGACTTTAACATTTTTAAGACTGCAAAAAAGGATCATCACAGAAACTAGATGACACAATAACTTACGGATACCAAATATTTTTCTACTATCAAAACACTAGCATGTGCGAGTTTTTTACAATCCCAAATAAGTATCAAATTTTTTAAAAAGAAAAATCCCAAATAAGTATTGAATTTTTAAAAAATAAAAATCCCAAATATGCATCATACACGGTTGTTTTAACATTTTTTTTTAATTAGGAGCATATCAAATAAGTATGAAATTTTTAAAAAATAAAAATAAAACAAATACACTACATAACGTATAAAATACGTATTGATAAAATATCAAAAAGAGTATTAATATCCAATATAAATACGCTAGGCTTTATAAAATATTGGTGTTTTACAAGAAAATATACAAAGAAGTAGATAGACGAAGAATAAGAGGCAATTTGAAATAAAAGAAGAGATAAAAGGGGATATGAAAGAAAGAATATGGCAGGAGGACACAACGAGATTAGTAGAACACCAAATTTGGTACATTTATTGCACATTAGTGAGGAAAAGAATTAATAGATCTCTAAAAGAAGATTTTAGCAGCTAAGTAGGAAGAATGACCAAGTATAGAGTTGTACTCCACGATTCCACAGAAAAAGAGAATAGGAAGTGACATAGTGATTAGGTTAAGTTTAGACGGGCACAAAATTTTTTTCATTTATATGAGAAATGTTTTTGATTTCTAAGCAAAAATACATTTAACTAGTATTACTCAAGAAGACCTCTAATACAGGCACAAGAATGCCTATGGCATGTAATAAAATGTGAGCCCTATAAAAAAAATAACTACGAGAAAAAAGTATAGTGTTGTACTTCATGATTCCACAAAAACGAAGAATATGAGGTGACATAGTGATTGGGTTAAGGAAGCGTTTGGTTCGTTATTATCTTAGTATTATGTTATGTAATCTAAATGTAGTGTCTATATGAATAATGCTTAGCTTAATTTTTATCTTATTTTAGTGTTGTTTCGTAATATATAGGAGACATTTCCATTTCATAAGCACTTTTTTTTATGAGGCTCACATTTCATTGCGTGTTATAGGCTTTCTTGTGCCTAGGCACATTAGAAGTCTTCTTGAGTAATACTGATTAAATGTATTTTTGTTTAGAAGTCAAAAATATTTCTTATATATATAAAACAAAGAAATTTTATGCAATCTATACTTAGGGGCGTTTGGTTCAATGTTATCTTGATGTTATGTTATGTTATCTAGAGAAAGTAATTATTTGGTTTAATGACATCTATAAATAATTTTCTATTAGATTATAAAATTATAGTCATAACATGTGGGAGCATCCAATGTAGCTAGTATATTGGAATCAACAATAATTTCAACAAATAAATTGAAAATAGATTTCAATTACCATGAGATGAACCATCCAAGCATGTATAGGCATAATTTAAAATTAGTTTCTAGACAAACATAACACGAGACAAGGGAAAGTTGAAAAACAAAGAGCAAATAATTTTCAAATCTAGCAAGACAAAATTGCACATCACACTCAAGGTGAAAACAGTGCTAGTATATTGGAATCAACAATAATTTCAACAAATAAATGGAAGATAGATTTCAATCACCATGAGATGAACCATCCAAGCATGTATAGGCATAATTTAAAACTAGTTTCTAGACAAACATAACATGAGACAAGGGAGAGTTGAAAAACAAAGAGCAAATAATTTTCAAATCTAACAAGACAAAATGGTGAAAACAAGAGAATCAAAAAGACATCAGCATAAACTAGAGTCTAAACAGCAAGGTAATGTTTCGAAGAAGCTTACATATGAGATTGCAACCAAGCGTTTTCATCCCAAAGCATCCATCAATTCCCAACATCAACAGCAAGCTATAAGTCAAGATATACAAGAGGTAATATGCTGGTAGCAATAGAAAGAGATGAGTAGAGAGGAAGGGCGGTTGTTAGTGGAGGAGGAGCAACAGTGGCCGCCAAGGAGACTACCCGGAATGTGGCGTCGGGAAAGCGCAGCGTTGGAAATCCAAGGGGAGGTGGCCAGTGAGGGGGAGAAGTTGCGGAGGCAAGAAGAGATGCAGGAGCAATGGCGACCAGGTGAGAGAAGGGGTTCGACGGCAGCCGGCAAACGATTAAGCGGATCGATGCCCCAGTAAGGGGGAGGACAAGGGGATAAGAAACCCTTACAAATGCTGGTGAACACTGGGGGAGACCACGGCGGAAGGTGCGCAGCGAGCAATCGAGCGCCGCAGAGGAAGATGCTCGCGGAGGAAGAAGCGCGGCGTGGTATGGTGCGGAAGGGACCGATCAAATTAGGTTAAATACAAAAATAGATAAAAAAAAAATAAGTTTGGTTTTTTATAAGATGTAAAAATAAATTAATTAATATGCTGAGAATTGTGTAACATATAACATAAATTAAACTTTTTACATTAAAATTTATGTAAGTTAGGCTAAAAAATAATTTTTTTGTAATTATTTATTTATATTTATTTAAGTCGGCTGGCTTCCTAATTATTTTGATCGTAATCTTAATGGTATTTATTTTTTGAGACATTTACATGATAAATATAAAAATTAGACTAATTTTTGGATTTCATCCTAAATCTCAAAATATTAAATATCACATCTAAAATAGCTATTTTTTTTTTTCACAACTTATAGTAAATTATATCAAAAGATTTAACCATAATTAAATCTTAGAAAAGTCTGATGCTTAATCGTGATGTCCGCGTAAGAAGAAGATGTAAATAGTAGAGTGATGATCGCGTGAATATAATGTCACTTCGCGAGAATACGCTGCCGTCTCGTATGAATATGCTGCCGCCGGAATCAATGCAGCTCCGCGATGCCCTAACATAAAAGTCGATGGTTAAACGATGCGATCAATTACTGAAATTTTGTTGAAATTTAACTATAATTAAATATTTTGATAGAATTTACCGCAAGATGTGAAAAACGAAAAAAAATAGCTATTTTAGATGTGATATCTGTAATATTTTAAGATTTATGATGAGATCTGTAAATTAGCCTAATTTCTGTGTCTACTATGTAAATGTCCCTTATTTTTTTTCTTTATATATATATATATATAATTTTTATTTTTGATATCACTATTTTGCGCATCCTACTTAAAAATTATGGTAACGCCGTAGTTCAAATTTGAGACTCCTGATTTCTAAGTAAGCTACTTCCCCACTCGATCATGGCTAAAATATGTGTTTTTATTTTTTAAAACATAAAAAAATATTTTTTAATCTAATTCTATATAAATTTTAATATAAAAATTAATTTTATATTTTATTATACATAATATTTAATAAATCATCAATTTTATTTTACACCACATAAATAACATATTAATATTATTATTTTTTATCATACTTGCATTTTAAAAAACTTAAAAATTCATTCAAAGAACTAAAATTTCCTACAATCAAACTATAGCTTATAATTGTGGTTCTTCAGTTTTCCTTGTGTTCCAACTTACATGCTACTACAAATTGGTTCGAGCTTTTTTTTTGGCGAAAAAATATATATATTTTATTTTTAAAATTTAACGAGAGAGAAATTTATTTTAATATGAGAAAGTATGTAAAATGTGAAATACTTTCAATTCTAATATTCGTATTTATTTTAGTTTTGAAATAACGTTAATGTTTTATAGTTGAAATTTGTGTTGGGCAAAAAACTTACTTCTTTATTATCTGTATTTTTCTTTAGGAGTTTTTATACATATGTTATATAAAATTTTAAATATTACATTCTCTTTTAATTACATGCAACAACAACAATAACAAAGCTATAATCCCACTAGGTGGGGTCGGCTATATGAATATTTTATTTTTATTGCGTTCTATCAATTAACAAATTCTTATCTAAGTCTAAATAACTAAAATCGCTTCCTATAGTTTCTTGTCATGTCTTTTTTTATTCTCTTCCTCTTTGTACATGAGTAAGATCTAATAACTTGATTTTTCTATCTGAAGCTTAAATCGGCCTACGATTTATATGTCCAAATCATCTAAGCCAATTTTCTCTAAGTTTATCCTCAATTAGTGCAATACCAACTTTCTTTCAAATATACTCATTTCTCATTCATCCTTTCATGTATATCCGCACATCCACCCTAATATTTTTATTTCTGCAATATTTATTTTATTTATATATTTTCTTTTTGCAGGCTAGCATTCAGTATTATATATCATTGTTAGTCTTAATACAGTTTTATAAAATTTATCATTAAGTCTGGATGAAATTTTTCTATCACACAACACAATAAAAGTATTTCTCCATTTTACTCATCGTGCTTTAATCCTGCTAATAACGTCATTATCTATTACTCCTAATTTAAGTTATATGTAAATTTCTCCTTTTGTTTATTATAGATGAAAGAAATGTACCACATTACTACTTCAGTCTACTCTCAGCCTTGATTGGTTCGAGTTTTTTTAAAAAAAAAAATTTTTTTTTAAATTTTATGAAAAAAAAATTATTTTAATATTTAAAAGTATGTAAAATATAAAATACTTCAATTTTAATATTTATATTTGTGTTAAATGTGAAATAAAGTTAGTTTTTATAGCTAAAATTTATTTTAGATAAAAAAAATATTTCGAAATAAATGAGGCCTTAAGTATAATTTAAATAAATTCTACAATATTTTGGTGTAATTAGTTTGATAGATTCACCTTTTTATATAGGTTCATAAAACTTAAAATATGTCATTTTAATTTAATTTTATTTTTTAAATAAACACATGGTTCTTTCCATTGACTTATTTCAAGTGCTTTTTCTTATTTAAAATAAATAGATTTAAAATGACAATAATACTCTCATCTAAGGATGTTAATTTCGATTGAAGATCATTTAGAAGGTAAATCAACTTTTGAATTAAATTGAGCACGACTCAATCCAAATAAGCTGATTAATAAGTATTTTTTATAACTCAAAATTTTTATCAATTCAATCTTAAATTAATATAAGATCAAATTGAGTCGTCTCAAAATTAAATCGACTAAAAAGATAAAAAATATTATTTATGTATATTAATACATGAAATGAATTTAATATATTTTTTTATAATAATTTAATAGAAAATTTTATTAAAATTTTCAAATTTTTATTGTTGGTTAATTGTTTTATTTTTTATTTTGAAACGTTTAATCAAGAAGAATGATTATATTTAAAATTAATTGAATAAATAAATATATTTATACATAATATTTAACTAAAAAATCACAAAATAATTGAAAATTAAATTAATTTTAATTTAAATTAAACTTGAATCAATAACAAATAAATTAAACTTAGCTTGAATCAAGTTGAGATCGAGCTCGTTTTCTTTATCCTTTAGATTGTACCGTTTCTGCTTATTCTTTAAATCAAATTAAAATTTTTCAATTTAATTTGAACCGATAGTTACAGCCCTACCCTCATTTTTTCTTTATCTTCATCCTCATGTGAGATCTTTGGCGATGCTGATCAGCACGCATGGCAGAGGCGATAAACTTAACATAAATTTTAATTATAAAAATTAATTTTATTTTAAATTTAATATAAATATAAATATTAAAATTAATTTTATTTCACATTTTATGTATTTTTTAATTTTAATTTTTTTCACATTAAATTTATAAAATAAAATATTTTTTTCTTATATTCAAACTTCAATTCTCAAACCAAATGAGGTAATATAATAATTTTTATCACCTCACTTAAAAACTATCGTGATAATGTGATTCTAAACTTCCTTGATTCGCAGAAAAACTTTTTTTTCATTGAGCTAGAAAAACATCACGTAAATTAAAATTTAAAGTTAGCCCGCATGAAAAGAGGGGAGAAAAACAAGGACATTTTAGTCATTTCCTTAACCTTAGATTGGAAAAAACAGTGATATAAAAACTCGAGTGACCAAATAAAATAAAATAAAAAAAACTCGAGTGACCATTATTTTCAAAATAAGAGACTCGTACGACATATTTTAGATTTTGTGAACCTCCGTAGATAACAAGATTTATCTCAAGAGCACATATGTAATTACTCCGAATATTAAAACTTTTATTTAACATCCACTTCAATTCTATGTGCCATTCAGGCCAACAACAGGACAGATAAAACCCACCTGTGAACTACTTAAGAGAGTCCTCAACTCAACCAGCCAGAATTCGAATTTATCCTTGAGAGAGACGGGCTAAGCCCGCTGCGAGATCACGACTAGGCTCAGCTTGGTCAAGAACGGTTCGGTTCATACTCGAAACATAATTGTCTGAATCGATTCATCATGCCACATAGGCAGTTGACATTAAGAGAGTGTTTGATTCAATATTATCTGTTATCTAAAAAAAATATTGTTTGATTTGATAATGTCTTTAGAAAACCTTAATATCCTTGAATCAAAACATTTTCTTGGATAACAAGTAATTCAACTTCAAAATTTAATTTAATTTTTTTTGCTTTATTTCATTCGAATTGCGAAAAAGAAAGTATGACTAGTGTTTAGTTCGAAAAAAGATAGAAGTATATAAGAACCGTTCACTTGAGAAGGGATCTCGCTAGGTGTTCGCGTGCCGTGGCAAGAGCTTGAGATATGGTCTGCAGCAAGAGAATGTCGAGTTCAATGTTAAAAAACTCATCAAAAAATTTAAAATTTTAAAGAATTAATCATACACGAGGAGAATTGAAAATTAAAAAATTAACGAAAAATGATTGAGAAATGTCACCAACATAATACATTTAGATGGAATGAACATTAGAATTCTAATGTTGCACCTGTTCAGACAATGAAGACATGCCGTCGGCCAGACCGCTACTGGATACAGACTTCTCGGCAATTACATTAGCTTCAGTTTCCAAAATAATCCTGAAAATTATCGAATCAAAAATCATGAAGCTGTAGAATAAATGTCGAGAAAGACTACGAGAGACAATCGAAATTATCAACTTCAAATTTCACCGTTTGTACCCGCTATGAAAGAGTGGACAACTGGGCTCCTTTGTACGTCGTAATTTAGTTGGATAATTAATGATCAAATTAATTAGGTTAAATCACGTAGCGCTATGAGGTTCACAACAACAACAACAACCAAATTATTATTTTACTAAGTAGGATCAACTACACGAATTCTTCATTTTCAAAGTCAATCCTTATCGGAGCTTTAGTCAACTTATTATATTTCTATTAAAACAAAACTTGAAATTTACACACTCAAACTATCTAAGTCAACTTTCTCTAAGATTATCCTCAATTGAGGCTACTCAAATCTTCTCGTATTAAGCAATAAAATAACATAAACAAATAAAACAGCAATATCCGGGAAAATGGTATGTCAAGCTATAATGCAGCACAAACAAAACTAAAATGAATCAATTTTTTGAATAAGGTTGGCAATGAGTCAAATTTCAAATTCAAGGCAACTTAACCCGAGTTGGGTCAAGTCTACATGTTTTGGTCGAGTTCAAGCTTACCCATTACTCAAGTTAATAAAATACAAATTTAATGAATTTTGAGTTACCACTACTTTTGCCGGCTCTTATCTGAATATTTTTTTGTGATTATTAACAAAATGTTGATCCACTAGTCGAGGTATTGCGAAAAATGGATAATATAATTAAGCCGCGTTTGGGATAAACAAAGTGAAGATGATACCCTCCGTCAACAATTTCATCGAGGCACAAAAGAATAAGATCCAGGTTCTCGAGTGCTGTTCTCTTGTCTACATTGTTCCTGACGCAAACAAAAAAAAAAATCATATCCAGAAAGAATATATTCTCTTAACAGAATAGCTTCAGAACAGTGAATGAAAAGCCATTAAAAAAAAATGAAAATTGCAACAACTACAAATAACAAGACCTGAGGATAATGCCAACAGCATCAAAGAATCCCTGAAGCACAGTAGCTAGTATAAGCTCATTCTCATTATCACCGCCAGTAACAAAAAAATGGAGGTCCTGAATAAACTTGTAGACAACAATGTAACCATCAAACATGGCTATCTCAGCTGCAAATAGGAAAAAAGTACATCTTAGAAGCTCGTTGTGAAATGGAAGTTTTTCGGAGACATTATAATATAGATCGATTATTGATTTACATGTTAGAGGACAAACCTTATACATGCTGACATTAAATGAATTCAAGGCTTAAATATGGTAGCTAAAAGAAACGAAAATAGCATTGCAACCAAATGAAATGAAAATCATTCATTACAACTAACAAAAAAAAAAAAAAATACCATGATATCGCAAATGAATTCAAAACTTATTATGCTTAGAGAATCTTTAAGTATCGCATGCCTATCACTTAAAATATCATGATATCGTCGATGTACATACTGTTAGGCCTCATTTGGTTTGAGGTATTTTTTTGGTCTAACACAAATTTCAACTGTAATAATCAACTTTATTTCACATACAAAATAAATACGAATATTAGAATTAACTTTATTTCACTTCTTATATACTTTTCAATATCAAAATAAAATTCTTTGTTATTAAACTTAAAAAATAAAATATTTTTTCTCTTGTTTAAAAAAAAGTCGAACCAAACGAAGCTTTAAGATCCTTGGCGCTACCAACTCTCCTAAAAGTTTAAGCTAGTAAAAAAGGCGCAACTAATTCACTTATTATATTATGCACCCAGCGCCTACAAGTCGAATCCAATCTCTTTTCGACAGTGGCACACCACCCAAAGTATGTCAGGTAGGACGATGGTATTAAGTAAGTGACAGCCACACCCAGACCATCTAGTCACTGTTTTTCCAAATAATCTCCCTCTCAGTGTACTGCCGAGATTTGAACCTGAGACTTGCTCTGATACTAATTGTTAAGATCCTTAGCACTACCAACTCTCCTAAAAGCTGAAGCATGTTTGAGTAAATTGAGGTTTACAATGCTACTGCAGTCAAAATGAATTAATGCATGTCATATCATTATGAAATTAAATGAACACCATAAGCGAGCAACCTTCCCACTGGTAGATAAAAAGTGAACATTTTTGACGTTGTATTTGAAGTTTTTCGGCTCAGAGCTAAATTGAGAAAAGACCTACCTCTCACTAGGTAAGCGCTCCATCTCAGGTATACCCATCGGCTAGGGGATATCCATGTATGTTTATGTGCACATGCCACATATCTGTATGTACAATGACATGCATTTATGTTTGTCAACAATGAAGATGCTTATGTGCGTTGCGCATCCAACAATATGAATGTACGTGTCTAACCTAAATGCAAAACCTAAGGCTCTCTATGAATCCTAGTTATTAATTTAACAGAGCTTTTTTTGAAATTAGAATTTAACAGAGCTTTAGCCAGGTAAACAAACACCTCACCCAGTTAAAGTTTTATCCAGAACTTTAGCTCAGGTTAGTACATGTTTCATGATCTATCAACAAACTTACCATCAAACAATCTCATCTTTGGGCTCTCTTAGTAGCAATTATACAACCTTAAACCCACGAAAGCCACACCAGCCATCCTCTAGGTAGAGAACAATAAACTATGCATCTAAAGCAAACCAATGAAATAACAAATTCACCACCTTCGGTACGAGCATTTGTTTTTTGAGTCTTGGTGAAAACGGACTTTTCATATGCCAGCTTTACAGCATTGGTAGGCCAATCATCAGTGTAGTACTTAACAGCAACACGCTTCCCTTCTGAGTCAAGTAGAAGAATATTCTTTATAGTAGGGCAGGTATCCTGCATGCAAGAAGAGAGAGAATTTAAGAGATCTTTCACCAAATAAGTGGTTATTCACTAAGGAATTTTCACATAAGTAATAAAAGCATTAAAAATGTCCAAAACGTTCATAAGATGGCATAAATAAGATAGTCTATTTTTATCTTTCTTACCCAAAAAATGGAGTGAAACATGCAAACTTTACACCAATCTTAAACAATATCAAAGGCTTGACGCTTCAGACACATGACAAATATGCTGTTAATGTTCTCAAAGTGCACACAACAGCGACTCTCATTGACGCTTACTGTTGAATGCAACACTACAGGAATAACAACTGTTGAATAACAGCAACGGCACTCAGAACAAATGCGCTACTAATGTCCTCAAAGAGCACAACGATAGCTAATCTTATTGATGCTCACTGTTTCAAAGTGCACTCAGAGTAACAACAAGAACAAAGTCTTGATCCGAAAATACAAGACTAAAAAAGGAAAAAGCATGGCCTTTCTTTTTCCAGTTCACATAAGAATATATAAAAGGAATGGTTACTGATTGTACATTGCAACATTTAAGAAGCTATGAAACGATGCTGGTAGATGCCCTAATTGTGGTATATATGGCATTTCACTGAAACAACAGACACCTTCCAATGAAAAGAATTTGCCAACGCATTATCTGAGAGATAATTGAACTTCCAATCCGGCTCCTAACAATGAAAAAGATAGGCTATAAGCCAAAGTGGGTCGGTTGATGTTGTAGAGAAATACAAAGGCAATGCCACTACTGCTCCATCGCATCATGCGGACAATCACTTCCCTTTTCTTCTTTGATATCCTCTCCTCTTCTTCGATGACCTGAAACTAAACAGGATCAATGACTTACCCATGTTCACCTTTGCCTATAACAATGGCACTAGATGTCCAAAGTGGATTGCAGGAAGGTGACACCCCCGCAAGTAGCTGAAGCAAACAAGGGGAAAAAGAAGGTAGGTGAAACAGGGCCCTTTAGCAAAATCATGATCCCAATCAGAGAGTTCACCTCCAACTAACTTTGAATAAGTAAGGAAAGTAGTGTGGAACAGAGTGTAAAAGGGTAAGAGAGCATCCCTAACAACCGCCACAAGTGGCCTAAATCCAGTTAATCCCTCACCCATTTATAAGGAGAGAGATCCTCTTTTCTAGTAACACATCTCATGATCCAAAAAACACCACAGGACTATTTATTTGCAAAAAATAATTTTAATAAGATTAAAATTAAACTTGGATAAAAAAATATTTTTTTATTAAAAGTTACAAATGATATGAAATAAAGTTAGTTATTATATTAAAATGCATGAGGGATGTGATAAAAGTTAGTTATTATTTTAATATGAGTGTAAGATATAAAATAAAGTTATCTTTTACTTAAAATTACGTGCATGATGTGAAATATAGTTAATTTTTTAAATTAAATTTTATGTGTGATGAGACATACTTGGTTAAAATTAATCAGGTTAATTTAACCTAGCTAAACAAACATGCCCCATATGTTACAAAAGTTAAAAAGATGGAATGTACGAAGGAGGAAATCCCACCTACCTCGATCGTACGTCCGCTTCATATTTGCAATGATGGTCATCAGACTCATAGTTGCTTCGAGGTTGCGAGTCGATGAACCAACCCGTGCACTAGCATGCCATCATTAGTTGTACTCCAACTAATGAAGGCACGCTGCCAAAAAAAATCAAGTTCCCAAGACAAGCATTCAACTTGTTAACAAGAATCTTTGTCACCACATTGTAGATAGTGGTGGAAAGAATGATGAGGACAAACTGGCAAGGCCTGAATAAGTACCACCAAGGTGTCCTTTCATATATTGGGCCTTCTCTCAAAGAAATTCAGGACAACTTTGATCACATCTGAACTCACAATTTCCCAATAGCCTCTAAAGAAGGAGCTTGTAATCCCATCAATTCCAGGAACATGGTTTTCCCCCAAGAAGAGGATTTCCTCCCAAATTGCTTCGCAAGTGAGCTATCTGATGAGAGCCTTCCCCACCTCGATAGGGATAATGCTTCATGGTGCCCATAGTTGAGGAATGCTCGTCTAGTCCATGATTGGGCCTAACAATCATTGAAAAAACTATATCATTATCGAGTGATTGTTGCACATCCTTCAAGCCTCTCTCCATCTTAGCCTACCAGGTAGGAAGTTGTACCACACGTCTTCCTCCCAATCACCAGTTGATGAAAAAGGAATTATTCCGATCCCCAAGACCAGCTACCAAACAATGGCTCTCAGCCAACAGCAAGTCTCAATTTGCTATAGGTGGTGTTGAGTTTAATAACTACCTGCAAAGAGAACTTAGTGTTGCACAATGGAAAGAACCCCATCCTAGCCTCTGCCTCTATAGTGGAACTAAAGAATAGTCTCTTCAAGAAAACTAACTCTGTCGGGAGTCACTAACTGCTTTCTCACTCCAACCATTAAAGAAAGCAAAGAGTACATGCACACTTATAGTTTAAAGTAGAGGATGAAGAACCCTTGGTCTGCATGGTCCAAGAGTATGATGCGCCTCTCCAAACAACCAGACATCCTCAAATTTTCAACCCTCACCCTAAAGCTTGAACTATACCTCCTTCGTAATAAATAGTAAAAAATAGTGATCAAAACAGCTAACCCAAGCTAAGAATGAACAAAGATAGCCACAAAGTAGCCAAAGTTACCAAAACTTGATCAAGTCTCTCTCATAACCACCAAGGGCCAGATTTGCTACTGCACCATGTATACCAAGGCCCCCCAAAATCCAAAGTCCTATAGATCGGGTAACAAAATGAAATCCTAAAACTCCTGCTCTTTAGGGACCATGACATGAGGGTTACCACCCTCTTTACAACTTTAGTGGTGGTGAAGTTGAAATCCTCTCGATCACATTTGAGTCGGTGGCAAATTGGCTCAACACCATCTCCCAAAAAATCCTCCTACTAAGGTAATCAATAATCGCATTCACCCACATGCAATCTATGTCTAACTCCCAAACTAGCTTCAGCAAAGATTAACTGCTTATGGGTGAAAATGATGAAAAGCTGTATTGGAAACTTCGATTATGCCAAGACAATACCTCCTAACTTGCCCACACACCATGCCACATGGAAGCTCAAGGGTTGGCCAAAAAGACCATCAATGCCTGCAAGGAGAAGAGGTGAGTAGTCTCCAAAAGGCAAACATAGGATGATACTCTAACAATACTCTGCGAATAATTCCTAGCGCTTCCCTTTTTCAACACCCTAGCAATTCATAAAGAGGGGCCTAATCAAAAGGAAAGCAAAGGTAAACCACTCTTCCTATCTTCTCTTAGTCATAGGAAATTGTACTAGATGTACATAAGTGCATGTTCGTGACCAAAAATTGAGCCATACTCTTTGTTAACTTAGGTTGTTCAGCTTATGCTAACAATGGTTACCTCTGTTGATCCTAGCAGACCCTTCTACAATAAAAGCAAACTACAATTCCAAAAGAGGTCATTACGCATGTTAATCTCAGTAGCGTGTAATGTGCCTTCTATAAGCTCTATGGTAGTTCTCTCCTTTACTGGAATGACTGCACGTGACAACAATTTAGTGCAAGAGCTACCAATCCCAAGCAAATATACCTCGAATACAGCATTAGCGGCATGTTCAATGACTACAATCCCATGTTGTGATCCTCGCATAGATGAGCCATCAACCATCAACCTATAATATGCTCACTGCACGGACTTGATCCTCCATGGTCACACTTCTTGATGCAAAAGGTCTGTCCGTGGGTTTCCAACTCGCATTCTCTTTGTCTTGGGGTGTCCAGTGAAAAAGCTAAGCAATTGGCTTAATTGAGCTCAATTGCTATCTTACTCTATGCCTTGACTCAAGATACATGACCCCAAGCCCAGCTCCTTTGATTTATCACTATCCATATCTTGGTGTCCCGATAGCACATTCACTTGAATACTAGCCATTGGAGAGAGGGGACGCTAGACAACCCATCCAAATCCCCCTTTTCATCCTTTCCACCATTAAACACAATCTTAGTACTTCATCTGGACCTTTCAAAGAAGAATCCCTAGTACATTGATCGTGAGAATAATAGATTCTCTCTTCAAGGAAGCCTTCGTGGGATGAATCCAGAGCAGCGCCCCAACTTGAACCGCAATCCTGGGAAATTTAGTAGGATCCCAGCAAGATAAAAATGAGCACAACAATCTAAACCATATCAAGATGAAAGAAATGGAATTTGATGAGGAGAAATTGCCGATGTTCACACATCAATAACTAAAACCATGGTCCATGGTTCACACATCAACTGGCGGCGAGAGGATCGGCCCCCCTTTCCGTTCCTTCGCCACACCAAATCCGCTAAGGTTTTCCCCACCGGCGAGAAATCAATTAAAACTTTAACAAGAACCCTAAATGGGAAATTTGGGAAGGTAGATTGCCACAAGGATCATTGGAAAAAATTATAGAAGGAGGATTCGTACCATTATAGATGATCCGGATCTGCGCCTGCGGAAGTGGGGGATGCGAGATGATCAGATCTAGAGAAAGGTAGTCCATCTCGCCGCCGCGGCATGAAGTCTGATAAAAAGATGATTAATTACGTCTAGGGCTCATAATTTAAGCACCACTTATAAATCTCTATCGGCTAAATTACATTTAGGTCTCTAAATTTAAAATATCACTCATTTATAATTTTAAAAACTTATAATATTCCAATCTTTCATTCAGATGATTATATCAATGGACTTCATTTCTAATATTAAATTTTTTTAAAATACTTAAGATAATATTTATCTCTTCTCTCATTTTTCGTTCGTTGCCCCCCCTCTCTCTCAATAGTTCTCCACTAGTAGGACTTCGACATATAAGAATGGCAACGGGACAGTTTTGAGTAGAATTTATAAATACTCATACTCAGCCCGCTATATATTATTCATTACACATACCTGTCTTATACATGTTTCCGCCCCGCCCCGCCCCTATTCTAGTTTTCACAAACTCATACTCGCCCCTCCCCGCCCCGTTTCCGCACTAATATTAAATGAAAATCGAATTATTTTACTTATTTTGAAACAACAGAAATCACAATCACATGGTAAATATTACACTATAAAAGTAAGACTTTATATTTTTTTATTTGACTCTATATAAGTCAATATAAGAATAGATAAAAATATATGCATAATGGAGAGGGGCAGCGCGAGTATAGTTGATTCATCCCCGTACCTGCCCTATTTCATAACGGGGCGGGGAGGGTTGCAGGTCGCAGGTAAAATTTGAGTATCCATACCTGTTCCATTAGGGACGAGTCGGGACAGTTTAATCGGGTACGAGTATAAATTACCACCCCTATCGGCACACCTCCCGCTGCTCCCCATTGCATGAGGTTAAGTCTCGTGTAAGAGCAAAGAGTGAAAGAAAGAGGCAACTAACACCCGGTGGAGAGAGCTGGAGAGAAAGGAAATAGAGTGGCAAGATATAAAAGATATTTTAATTATTTTACAAATTTTTAATATTTAAATTTTTTAAAATAAAACTAATTGATATATATATATATATAAATAAATCAAGAAGTGAGATATTAAATTTTTAATATTATAAATTTGAGATATCATATTTAAATTTTAAAAAATTAGATATAATTTATTATTTTCTATTTATAATTTGTTAAATTTTTTGTTAGATACCTAACGTTTATATGATTTTTTTGGGTTCGTCCTTCTCCTAATATTTAATGAAATGAGTCCCAAATTGAAATTTTCCCAGATTATTTATTATCATACTTTTTAAGAATAATTAACTAATATAAATTATTGTATTAACTTTACTAATATCAAAATTTTAATTTATTATAAGATTTTAAATTTTAAAAAAAATTTAAGTTATGTGAACAATTTTATAAATGTTTGAGATCAGTTATATGGTCATATTTGTACATATTATTTTAGATATTTTAGTATTTCATGAAAATGCAAGGCTAAAATGAGAGAAATTGGGCTATTGTGTGTAGTGCTGTTACCGATCCAATTTTGAGTTGAGTCAATACCGATTCGAAATCGGATTGATTACATTTCGATCGATTTGAGCTCGATTGGGTTCGACTTCGAGCAGGCTCGAGTCGATTCCAATTGACTTCGAACCGATTTCGATTCATTTTCGAGCCGACTTGAAAATAAATCAAATCTCAATTTTTTTGAGCCGATCGCTCGACTCGATCAGGCTCGAGATTGGTTCGATTTATAATATATATATATATATATATATATATATATATATTTAATAAATATTATATACATATATTATATATATGTATTATAATATAAATTGTATTTTAATTCGAGCTGATTTTGAGCTGGATCGAGCCAAGCCTATTCCGGCTCAAAATCGACTCGAAATTATTACCGAGTCGAATTTTTAGCTCATTAATCAGCTTATTTAGATCGATTTAATTCTAATTCTATCTAAATCGATTCAATTTTCTGCGAAGGGCCACGCATGGGTACATTAGCCGCCACACGAGCACTTAGCTTTGCCGCGATGGCACGAGATGCAACAGGCTGCAGCGACGTGGTTGATTTAGTTATTTAAATATAAAAAAAATTATATGAAAAACAAATTAATTATATATAACTAATTTAAATTTTACAAAATTATATATTTTATATAATATTTAAAAAATTTATGAATTAAGATACCTATGTATTTTTACAGATTTTATTTTATTATATATATTTATAAATTTATAATAAAATCTTTCATTTTATTAAATTAAATTTAAATTAGATTTTATATAACTAATTTAAGAAAAATTAAAATTTTCTGATTTAAGATTTAGAACCCATATGGTTTTACTAATTTATAGTTTTGTCTTGATATTTGTATTTTTTTAGCTCTATTTATATATAATAAAAAAATAATAATTAATGTATTGTAACTAATATAGAATATAAAATAAAATTAATTTAATATTATATTTTAGATTTTTATAATGCATAAATTATTTTGATTTTTTACATAAATAAAATAGTATAAGAACCAAATAAACTAAAAATTATGATTATATCACTTTTTGGTTGGAGGTCAGATTAGACATATTTATTTTTAAAAAATAAAAATAAAATAAAAAATTATTTTTTATTTTTAATATATAAATTTTAATATAAAAAATTCACTTTATATTAAATTCTATATATTTCTCAATCCATCAATTAATTTTATTTAATATTCTATATAATATTAAAAAAATTATAGCCAAAATTGTCCAACTAAAGAGATGCATGTATATATAGTAACAATAACATTTTGTTCAACAATAAATTGTAAAATTCCTAACTTTATTATTATATATGCATATATTATAATTTTAAATTACTTTTCGTCACTCTTGTTCCAATTTAATTTTCTTTTTTTCAGTTAAATTAAGATAAATAAATAATTAAGGGGTATTTAATTTAATATTATTTTAGTGTTATATTATGTATTATAGATATTTTGATTAATAATTTTATAAAATTAAATGGTTAACAACATGCCTATCTCAAAGAGAAAACATGAACCAAAAGGACAATTCCACGTGGAATTATAAAATATTACATAAATACAAATTTAAGTTCATAAATTTAGAAAAAAAAGAAAAAGAAATATATACAAAACAAATGAAAAAGAAACTGGATCGGATCAATGGAAGCAATCCACCGCCGGAATCCAATCACCGATCTTGCCGCCGACTCCGGTCATCTTCTTCATCTCCAAATCATTCTCCATCGGCGTCAAGTTCAAATCCATCCACATCACCCTCCTCCCTCCCTCCCCCCCTCCGGCAGCCGCCACCGCCGGCGCCTGCGGAGCCCGGTGCCGCCGCATATGCCCCCCGAGCGCCTGGCCGACGTCGAACTCCAGACCGCAGATGGAGCACTCGTGCGCCCTCGTCTTGATGATCCTCAGATTCCTCACCGGCATCTCCCCCATTCTCTGCTTCTTATGGCTCGCCCTGTGCCCGCCGAGCGCCTGGAACGTCGGGAACTGCCGGCTGCACGTCTTGCACTCGAACACCCTTTCCGCCGCTGCCGCCGCCGCTGCTGCCGTTGACATGTGTTCGTCTCCATCTCCGGCGATGAGGGAGTCGACTGCCGTGCCGCCCTCTTCTCCCCTGCTCTGATCGTCTCGGGGCCGCCTGGTGCCCACCATCTGTTTGATTTAATGGCTGTGAGCAGTGAGAGTGAAGGAGAGGGTTCGTGTACTTAAAGAGCGGCGTGGCTGGCGATAGACATCGACCGACGGCCGTGGAGGCCACGTATCTCTTTGCTTATTCCGTTGAAACTTCCAGTATATCACATTACTACTTACTCTTTTTTTCTTTTTATGGGATTTTTTTTTGGATTTTCTAGAACTAAAAATAGAAAGGTCTTGGTCCACGTGTCCCTTCTATATAGGGTGATCTAACAGTGCAATTAGTATTACACCATATTATCTAAAAAAATAATTATTTAATATAATAACATATATAAATAATTTTTTATAAAATTATTAATTAAAAAATAACATCTAAATATCATATTATCTAAATTACATAATATAATATCAAAATAATAATAAATTAAATATCTCTTTAATTTTTATTTTTTTAAATATAAATAAATAATATATTGAGTTATTTATTATTTATATATAAATTTGTGCTGGCTAGTTGTAATTAAAATATATGTTAAAAAATCTAACAAATATGATTAACTCGATTTTATATTTAAACAAATGGTATTTTTTTCTTGGATGTCGCATCACATTTTTGTTACGATTGACTTCAACTTTTAGGCTCTGTTTGGTAATAAGAAAAAAAAGAAGATTTGGTTGAAATTTTTAGTGATTTTTGAAAAATGTGTATGATGTGAAATAAAGTAAGTTGGTTATATTAAAAATTGTGTATGGTGTGAAATAAAGTTGATTGATTTATTGAAAATTATGTTGGATGTGAAGTAAAGTGATTGTTTAATGTTGAAATTTGTGTGAGATGAGATATAAAATAATTTTTTAAGTTTTTTTAAAATAAATTTAAGATTTTGGCCATGGGTAATTTTAGCCATGATTTTTAGTTCATTACCAAACAGGGCCTTAGTTGATAATCAATTTCCATTCAAAATTAATTTTTTCTAACTTCAAATCAATTTAATTTAAATAACAAAATCAATAATTTTAGAGTTAAATTAACAAGCATCATTTTAAAATTAAAATATTTCTTGTACGCATTATATACATATATTATAATATATAATGTTATAATTTATTTTTATATATTATGTGTACATTTATATTAANACTCAATAATTTTTAATAAAAATATATACTTTATTTCATATTCTAGACCAAAATATTCGAATCTAGTATTTTGATCTAGGATATAAAATAAAATTAATTTTTTTATTAAAAATTACTGAGTATATGAAGTAAAATAATATATTTTTATATTAGAATTTGTGTAGAATGATTAAAAATTTTTATTTATTATTATTATTATTATTATTATTGTTTTTTAAATTAATATCGTTTTGGTCCTGATTTGATCTTGATTTAGTCCTCGCGCCAAAAATCACCCAATTAAAGGTCACAAATATGTTCCCATTGCAAATTATAATTAGTATATATTAATTAATTAATTGTGCTTAATTCAAAATTCCTTGCAATTAAAAATTCAACTTCAATCCCTCATTGCAATAAGAATCTCTTAGGTCATGTGCACAACAACAAAAAGTCAACATGTACACCTTTGCACTGGAGTTGACATCACAACAACATAAATAACTCGATATCGACACCTAAATATTGTGTCAATTTCGATCCACCCACCTCAAGCCTGACATCGATTGACCACCCCTACCTAACTTTGACACTTCTAGCTAAGGCTGTTAATATCGCTCGAAAATTAAATCGAATTTTGAATCGAATCGAGCTCGATTCAATCTAAATGAGCCGACTAGTGAGCCATTTTTTTGGCTCGAAGATTTTATCAATCTAATCTTGAGCCAGCATAGGATCGAATCGATTAAAAAAAATTATATTATATATTTATATATGTAACCAGATTTAGTATGCAGTTTTTTTCCAGTATTCTACCGGAATGCTTCATTTTATTCCATAGAAATTTATATTCCACATTTCTTAAAATAATCATCTTTTTCCTCACCTAAGAGTAGCTATTTCTTATAAACGAAAATTATTATTCTAAAATTACTCTTATTTACATAATTATATATGAACGTATACATATGTATATATATACATGTATGCATATTTATGTATATACTTTATACGTATATAATTATATAAGTTATATTCATTTAATTATTGAGATAACTATCTACATATCACACTATTTAGTTTTATTTAAGTATTACCCATCCATTCTTAGTTAATTACGCTATGTACACTCAAAATATTATAAAATCTTACATACACACACTTTAACTTGTTTTCACTATAATGAGTAATCATAATTTTTTAATAACCTAATTATAGTTAGGTTACAAAAAATTTAAACCGTTCATCATATTATTTTAAGGATATTTAAATATATTTTGAGGAAAAATACTAAAACCTTGATGTTTAGGTAGTGGCAAGGTCAGGACAGATCAACGCTTTAGTGTGACATTGAGAAAAAAGAAAAAAATATGTACTATTAAAGATAAAAATATAATTTTAATGATTTACTAACGAAATATTTTTTTTCAAATAGATTTTGACTGAGTTTTAATTTAAGTGTGTGTATATAAGATTTTATAATATTTTGAGTATGCATAGCGTAATTAACTAAGAATGGATAGGTAACGCATAAATAAAGCTAAATGGTATGGCATGTAGGTAATTATTCCTTAATTATTTGTATAAAATTAATTTAATAATAATAAATAACATAAAATTTTATTAAGTTATATTTATGAGTATTTTAATATTTTTTATTCATATCTTATTTTATATTTTATTTTATTCAAATAAATAAAAAATTTTCATTTTATTTTTTTAAAATAACAATTTTATTCTTATTGAAATATAATGGCAAATCTCATGTGCTCTTTAAATTCTTCTTGAATCACCCTATAAAATATCCCTAAAGTTATTTTATATTTTATTTTAGAGATTATTATTATTTTATCTTAACAATGCACAGATCCATATTTTTTAAATTATAACATCGAGTTCCTGAATTTTAATAAAATATCAAATAAATTCTTTTTATTTTTTTTATTATTAAAAATTTTTAAAATTACCATTTTACCTTTTCGATCTCTCTCTCCCCTCCCGATTCTCGCACACGCGCGAGGCTGCGTGGCGGCCGTCGGCGGATCACGCGTGCACGGATATCGGGAGGAGAGAGAGACTCCCGATCGCCGCACACACGTTAGGCCACGCACCGCGTGAGACCTACCGACGGCCGCGCGGCCTCGCGTGCGCCTGCTTTGGGCAAGCGCGAGCCCCCGCGGTGCGTGCGCGGAGATCGGGAGGAGAGAGAAAGGGAGAAGATAAAATGGTAATTTTAAATTTTTTAATAATAAAAAAATAAAAAAGGACGCATTTGATAATTTATTAAAACTCAAGGACCCCGATATTATATTTTAAAAATATAGATCTGTGCGTTATTAAGCATTAAACTCGGAGACCTGATTGTAATTATCCCTTTATTTTATTCAAATCTCATGTGCTCTTTAAATTCTACTTCAATTACCCAATAAAATATCCCTATTAAAAAGGTTAATAGTCATTTACTATGATTTGTTAACTGTGGGTTGTCTAATTGTCTTAACCATAACCGACCTTTCGTCAAAGATCAAGATTGTGTGTGCCCTTACAATCAAATGGGCAGAAACAATATAGAAAAATTTACATCTGTCACTTTTCAGACGGCATCCTCAAAATTTATTATTTTCAAGCAGCACCCCTCATTTTGAGTAAATATACAGGTAACGCCCCACTTTTGAAGTTAGGTAGGGTGCTGCATGAAAGTAATAAATTTTGGGGGTGCCGCATCAAAATAATAGATTTTGGGGGTGATAGATATAAATTCCCTAAAAATATATTAGCATAAATTACATATAGGTCCCTAATGTGTTTAGATATTTAAATACAGATAATGAATTTATGTCTTTGAGGTCGGAAGATTTTTACACATTGATTAATAAATTTCAAAGCACATAGAATAAAGGTCTTTGAGATTGGTGATTTATTATCGTGTTATCCTTCTATCACATATAATATTACATTTAATTTGAATTTAAGCATGCAAATATTATAAAAAAAGCTAAATATGTAAAATATTAAAATACAGAGTACCTAAAAGATAATAAATCATTAATTTCAGAAACTTAGGTGCTGTAATTTAAAATTTATATATTGACATATAAAACTCTAAAATCACTGGAATCTAAGTATTTTAATTTAAAATCTATAAACTACTATGCAAAATTTCTATAACTTTAATGACTCATATGTAACTTAGTCAATATAAGTAAATTTATTTCAATATTAAATTTTTATTATCAAAATATGTATTAAATGAGAAATAAATTTGATATTATGTATAAAAAATTTGTGTTAGAGTTAAAATAATTATTAAAAAAAAATCATAAATTTGATTGTGAACTAAACGAATGACGACAAATAGATTGACTATATAAATTTTTTATTTCAATTGCACTTTATCAAACATGTCAGATTATTTTTTATAGTATTATGTCTTTTTTTTTTTACTTTTTTTTTATATATGCAACATTTAATAATCTAACTTTACTTACTGAAATGTTTATCAGCCTATGAATTATATGTCAAAACTATCTAGGTTGGCTTTCTTTGTGTCTATCTTTAATTGATATCACTTCAATCTTCTCATTAATATATTTATTTTTTATTTTATTCTTCATATATATCTGTTTATTCACTTTAACATCTTTATTTCTGTGATACTTATCTTAGTTATACGATTATATTTATTGAGATTTGAGGATTTAGCAGGTACATTAAGCCGCTGTTTGTTTGGCTGTTCAAACAAGCATATCGCATCATATATAAAATTTAATATTAAAAATTAATTTTATTTTATATCCTACACATATTACTAAAATAATGACTAACTTATATCACATTTCTCATATATCTCAATATAATAACTAATTTTACACCACATTCCTCATATATCTCGATATAATAACTAACATTATTTCACAATATTCATAATTTTTAATAAAAAAATATTTTTATTTATATTTAATTTAAATTTTATTAAATTTAAATTTTACAAATAAAGAGGCTCTGAAGATTTGATTGACTAACAAAATTTAAGAAAAAAAGGGGTCCTTGATGAAATTCTTCCACCATATAAATAAGAATGATCTATAATTAATTATACAAGATTACTTGCTGGTTTGATATTCTATAGAATTCAAATCATTTGATTTTATTAATTGGCCATCAATTTTTATCTCACAATTATCCCTATAAAGGACTAAACTTTATTTATTTATTCATTTTATTTATTTGTTTTTTTGACAACTTCCATCACACTGAAATTGAAACATAAAATTTTATTAAATAATAGTTTAGGGTCTATTTGTTTGTAAGATTAAATTTAATAAATTTAAAATTAAATTTAGATAGAGATATTTTTTTATTAAAAATTGTGAATAATGTAAAATAAAGTTAGTTATTATGTTGGATATATGAAAGATATGATATAAAATTAATTATTATGTTGAGATATGTGAGAGATGTGATATAAGTTAGTTATTATTTTAGTAATGTGTATAGGATGTGAAATAAAGTTAATTTTTAATATTAAATTTTATGTGTGATGTAATATATTTGATTAAAATTAAATTAGGTTAATTGTTAATTTCAAATAAACGGAGCATTATAGTTGATCTTGTACCTTTATCCCCTTTTCTTAAGAATTGTTTAATAGAATAATATATCAAAAAACTAAAAAAATAAAGCTAAGATTAATTACATTGCTTAACACAAACACTTGCTTATTTAAAGCTTCATTTAATTGAAGTATATTTATAATGATTTTTAAATTTTTTAAAATAAAAAATAAATTTAATATTATGATATGAAATAAAATTATTTTATTATTGTGAATTATGTAGATATAACAAAAAATTAATTTTTTAAATATATATATTTAATGTAAAATAAAATTAAATTTTAAGTATGATATTTATGTAAAATATGAAATAAAATTAATTTTAATATTTAATTATATATATAATATGAAATAAATATAAAATATTAATTTAGAGAAGTTGAAAATTTTTAGCTCCAAGTTACATGTTGGACCACCTAGAATGTTAATTTATTTCTGGGTTTATTTTTATTAGAGAAAAAAAAATTGATATGATATTTTGATGTTTTGAAAAGTTATTTAGTAAAAAAATAATATTTTATGTTATTTTTATTTAAAAGTTTATGAAATATTTAAATAAATTTATTTTTACTTAAAAATATATATAAAGTGTAAAATAAAACTAATATTTTTTTAAAATAATTTGTATAAAATATAAATTAAAATTAATTTTAATATTAAAGTTCATATTGTATTTAATGTATTTTTAATTTAATGATAAAAGTTTTGTATAATGTGATCGATAAAATTAATATTAACTCACACTAATGTTATCTTGGTCAAACAAGTGAAGTTATTTCATATCAAATTCTCGTTTTAACTCTCCATAAAAATAAGTAAAAACTTATAAGAATAAAATAAAAATGATCTTTTTATTTTATGTCTCAAATTTTTTTTTTACCTTTAATAAATATCTCTAGAAAAATGTCAATTTTATCAAATTTTATATAAATTTTAATATTAAAAATTATATTTCATATCTTATTTATAATAATTTTATTTATTTTTTATCTCAAACATAATCTTAAAGTCTAACAAGAGAGGCTGCTTTAATTCTAACCAAGTTAAAATTAAACATATGTAAAAATATATTTTGATTAAAATTATGTATAATATAAAATAGAATTATTTATTATATTAAATTTTATGAGAAATGAGATATAATTTATTTGATATGTAGATAAGAAGTAAAATATCACTAATTTTTTATTTAAAAAATATTTATATAATATAACTTATAATCAAATTTTAATATTAAAATTTATATAAATTGTTTGGTTAAAATTAAAAATTTTATCTGGCCATAGGAATGTAGGATTATCTTACAGTGAAATAAATAATTTAAAATTTATAAATTAGTAATAATAATAATAAGGGCAAATTTCACCTAGGTCCCTGAGTTTAAGGGTTATTATCACACAGGTCTACGTTTTTTAAATTTATCATCGGGGTCCCTAGGTTTTCAAAATAACATCTGGGTCCTTTTTTTATTTATTTATTATTAAAAAATATACAAAATTACCATTATACCCTTACCTT
>JAEMOT010000017.1:355685-399869 GCA_019297695.1 Apostasia ramifera | reverse complement strand
AAAATATAGACCTGTGTGATAATAACCCTTAAACTCAGGGACCTGGGTGAAATTTGCCCTTTTAATAATAATATGCTCAGAGCCGAGAGACTGATTGGTATATGGCCGTAGTAGGGCTAGCCGGCAAGGCGAGAATCGCGTAGGAGATCGCTCGCAAACATCTGATTTCAGGTAGGGTTTTCTGATCTGTTCCGTCTTCTTCACTGATTACGGGTAATGCTATACGTATACATGAAGCGTCCGTGTTTGGGTAGCGGCGGCCGTCGACGAGATCTGAACCGGAGAAATAGGTCGGGTATAGGACCTGCCATTGCGCCACCGGTCTCCGACCGACAGGTGTTCGGAGATCAGACCCGACGGCGAAAAGGCCGTTGATCCTTCGTCTGGGAAGAAGGAAACATGCACATAAGTTTGGAACTTCATATATATATATATATGTCATTGATTTCCTTCGGAACTTTTACCTTTTTAGGTTTGTGAACATAGGAGCTATCTTGCTATAATGATTGTCATAGAGATGCTTTAGTTCTTTGATGCTCACTTATCTATATACAGAGGATAATTTTGAGTAAGGGGAATTAGTACTATTTCAAATAAAGTTCCTTTGCAGCTTTTGGGAATATTCAGGAATATGTATAGGCCTATCGTTGCTAATTCTATTATTTTGACACGTTAATGTATGCCATAGATCTATGAGTACCTTTTTCCTAATTTCGGGCTTTTTGATCAAGTTTGAACACGAATGTGATAATTTCTATGTTTTTTTGTAATTTATGCTTTTTGATATTACATGTGTTGCAGTATCATTTGAACTATTAATGCAGCTCTCTTTTAGTAATTGCACATTAATGAATTTATTGAATATATGATTAGCTTGAAATTTTCTCTGAACTTATTGAATTTGTTGTTAATATATTTTTCCACAGGTTGAATTAGTTGTAAGGGTCTTCATGTTATCAGCTTGGTGGTTTTAGCAATAGTATAGGCTGGTCTGTGGCCCAGATCACTTTCACGTAATCTAGAATGCAATGGATGGCTTTGGATTTTGTATTCTTTAAATTTGTGCTTTGACCAGTGATCCTGGATGCAGATTGTTGATCTGTTTCTGACTAGGCTCGCATTTCTATGTCTGCTTAAAGCAAAATATGCAGACACCAAAGTGCCCTGCTGTTGAGAATATGCAGAAGTTAAGTCTAGTTACTGCTTCTCAAGAAGCGAGTCTTCGCAGAACTGTGAAAGATAAGTTACCTTCAAAGCCTTTGAGATTGAGCCTAAATCATTCTAGGGAGCTGTTGTCTTTTACAATCAAAATTGCAGCTTTGGAGACAGTAAGGAGGTTGTCAAAAGCATGGTGTCCGATTTTATGGCGGGTTGTTCAATCATTTCAACTTCTTAGCTATCCACCATTTAAGTGGCTGCAGAGATGGGGACCACTTGGGATAATAATTAGAGGCGCACAGGTGGTTTTAATTAAATAATTTTTGTACTGTTGATAAATAATTTTTATCATCAAAATGCATCTTCTTGCATTGAATTGTTTCATATAATCAATATCTATCATTACCTTTGTTGCTAATTATGGGATTCTACTCTTGTAATTTCTGGCTCTAAGGTATTCTCTTGCATTGTGTATGTCATGAAATTAGTTAGTTATTTTCCGAAAATTCTGTTGTTCATTGTTATTTTAGTGACCATTATCTTTATTTTCTATGCCCTGAGAATGCTATATAATGTGAAACTAGCTGTTTGTTCATTTCAGTGCTGTTGCCTATGGGTTGTGCTATCTTGACCTTTGGTTTTCTTTGGAAATTGAGATTCCTCAAGATGATGACCAATTTATGGTTTTTAAATTAGCTAATCTAGACTTGTAATCTATTTGAATTGATTTTATTCCATGATCTAAATTGTCTAACAATTGTATTTAGAATATAGCGTTGTAAATAGATAATAGCTCAGTTGTCCGGTCGCCGCTACAGATATTATCTACAGAATTAAATTTGGACATCTTGAGAATCATTGTTGGTTGCTCTTACACTAACGCTGAATTTATTAAACCAGTTTGATTTTTATTCTTGTTTTTGAGACGCCTATATCTAGAATTTTTGTTTGAGGTTCAACCATTCCCTTCCCCCCTTCCCCACAATGTATTCTCCACTTTTTCTTTTTAACAATGTCATGTATGATTCATGACTATATTATCCTTTTTCTCTATATAAGAGTATACATGGATTTCAACAATTTTTCTATTTTTAATTCCTTTTTCTATAATTTGTGCATCTCTTTTGATTTTAATGACCTTTTATGCTTTTCACTACTCATAGCACTATATTGCAGAAAATTTCTAGACCGCTGCTGCTTCTTTCAATCATCACAGCCTTCACAGATCATTCAGTAGCCTGTAAAGGAACTGCTGATGGGGTTGATGATTCTCAGCCATTGTCTGATACACTTTGTAATTCATCTTCTGATAGCATGTATGTGGCTTGTCTTATAAAACAAATTTTATTCCCTTGGTAGCTAACATGCCATAGTGAAAGAATTATAAGGAAATGATAAGATAACGAAATTGTATCCTTCATGTGGATAGATAGAGACATGGGCTAAGAGAGAAGCAACTTATCTTACATCTTAATTTGTCTGTCATAAGATTATACACAAAAGTACGCAGATGATGATTAAACGTAAAATGCATTCATGGATGAGAAACATTTGCATTGATTTGCTTGTGTGTGCACATATGAAGAAGGCAACTTTAGTTTTGATATCAAGTCATGAAACGTTTTTATGTCGACTCATTGTTTTTGCTTTTCAGGAATACTGATGAGCCATCTAAGGGTGTAGTTCCTGATAATTGGCTACTAAAACTTTTTTCAGAGTTGGAAAAGCAAGGAATTTCTTTACCTGAAAGGTGATTCTTGCCAAATCTTTTCTTTATTAATTATTCCTGAAGTCTGGAAATGAATCATTGACAAAAGTGTATAAAGTGATATCTCTGTTAGTTTTCAAGTACAAACTATAACAAATTCTACTGGATGATTGCGGGGGAATGAGTTCTCTTTTGAATTTGAGACAAAATTAACTAAGTTAATGTATCAACTGCTTTGCTTGATGTATAAATTTCTTTTATTGCTAATTAAAGGTTATTATTCAAATCCATAGCAGGTGCCGCATGTCACCTCTCCTTAAAGTCGATGACTATAAAAGTCATATTCACTAAGTACACCATTGTACTAAGTTGCTTGAGGTTTCTGGGACCGAATTGCAACAGCATAGTGTTACACCCAATACAATCTGCACAGCTCTATAAAACAAAGGATAAGGCATGGGAGTTTTTGGTGATGATGATTATGGTGATATTAGCCAGAAAACTGTTATTAGCCCTGAGTAAGAAAGTAACTGCATCTAAAGAATTTTGTCAAATCAGGCTTGGCTTTGGAATTTAGATGGATTTATGCTAAGTAGAGTCAGTCCATTATGGACATGATGGAAGAATCATATGAGATCAATAATTAGATTTTACAGTAGATTGCTTCTGTGTCCCTAAGCTTGAGATTTTATGGCAGCAGATCTCAAAAATTTGAAGCGTCTCACCTAAATCCTGCAGATTGAATACCCATTGCATATAGGTCTTTTTCTTAATGCCTCCATTAACGTGCATTGTATTAACCTTTTTGTCCTCATTTTGTTTCATCAGATGTTTGGTCCTGTCATGTTGGTCCCAAAAACTTGACTCATCTTAGTCAAATTTGAATGATTAAGAATTAATTCATTTTGAGTTTATTTTTAAGTTGATTCAAGCTAAATTATCGGCTTAATACTTTGAATTAGGAAAATTATTTGCACTTAAACGCACTATATTAGTTATATTTCAAAGTATGTTTTGATATGTATTCCCTTACAAATATTTTTTTATAGACCATATTATACCCACACCGTATGTATATTCATGATTATTTATTGAATATAATATTTACAATTTATGTAAATAATTTATTTGATTATTTTTTAGTAGGGTGGTTCTAACTATTTTTTTGAATTAGAGGGTGGTTCTAACTTGAGCAAACTCAAAATAGGTAAGTTTCTAATTTGAGCCAACTCTGAGAACCTAATAAACTTTAGAAACCAAGTTGAGGGGTTATGCACAAAAGGAAACAATGAATTCAAATTTTAAAGAACATGCATTGGGTTCCCATCCATAGGGATATGGATGCAATAAAATCTAAGATCATTTTTATCTTGTCTGCACTTGTTGATTACGTGATTTGTAATTGATAACGGCGTGCGAAAATAAAGATTTTTGTAGCGAAGAATTCAAATTAATGTTAAGAACCAACATTTGGGAACCCGTGTGCACCAAAAAAGTAGTTGGAACCCAAATGCAACGAATCACATTCTTGAGATTAGCATGTAATGAGGCATATAACTTAGAGACACATACTAGTTACTCTAGGTTTTATTATGATAGTGAAAACTTAAGCGAATCATGAAATCCAAATATATGTTGTTCTAATTGCTTAACATCCCTCGGTCAAAGCTTCATATAAAGATTTTAATGCATCATGTTCTACCACATCATCTCTAAGGTCCTGTTTGGCGTGAGAACCAAAATCATGACTAAAATAATACTAATTTTAAAAAATAATAATAATAATAAATAAATAAATTTTTTTAATCATTCTACACAAATTCTAATATAAAAAATATTATTTTACTTCACGTACTCAAAAATTTCAATAAAAATATTAACTTTATTGCATATCCGAGACCAAATATTCGAATCGAGTATTTTGATTTAGGATGTGAAATAAAGTAGATAACCTTATTGAAATTTATTAAGTATGTTAAGTAAAATAATATTTTTTTATATTAGAATTTGTGTAGAATGATTAAAAAAATTTATTTATTATTATTATTATTATTGTTTTAAATTAGTACCATTTTAGTTCTGATTTTGGTCCTCACGCCAAACAGGGCCTAAAGTAACCATCAAACAACAACTTAATCCCAAACTAGTAGGAGTTATTGATTGCTCTTCTTTATTCAACTCTATTTGAAGGAATGCTCTTTGGGGGTGCAAGTGAGATAAAGGTTTTGTGTAATGGTTATATCTCAACTTATTTTGATCTTGGTCTCCTTCTTTTTAGTGTCATGACATAGATCCCATGACATTTACGACAAGAGATTATATAGGTCAATAATTGATATAGCCAAACCACCATCAATATTACTTGCTCATCTTATCTAATATTGGTGTCATGCCACCCTGTCAATCATAATGTAATTCAAATATAATCCACTGTTGTGTAATCATTGATCCATTAAAGCAGTCCAATTTGGCTACACTAATTCTTTGAATATCTTGCTTCTCCGTAACATTGCTGGTAGGCTAGCACCTTTTAAAATTTTTCCTTCAATTTGATGTGCATCTTTGTATCACATCAAACTCTCTCGCAGTTCTCCATTTCAACCATCAATTGATTTGGTGATAAGCCAAAGCATTACGGGAATTGGATCAGATTCAAATTAGGTCAAATTAGGTGCAATTGTTGGACCTAAATGTTTTGCACCAGCTCAATATGCTTCAAGTTAGGTCTTTTGGCACTGACCCCATTGAAGCATTTGGTACCAGCTGCAGTGAAAACTTAGCAATTAGGCACATGTTATATATGTGAATCCTTATTTGAATCTTGGAATTCAAATATGAGACTTGAAGTTGAATCTGAATATCCAACAAATTGTCCTTTTGTGTATATAAAATAACTTAAATTATGAGAAATATTAGAAACCAATAATGGAATTTGAGATGTGAGATTATTTTATAAATTGGCTACCATACTTTGTTGAAATATGGCGGCAAACATTCAGTATAAGTGTAACAATGTAGAATTAAAAATATTCAAGTAGTGGTGAAGTGGAAATCCGAATCCATCGAATTGAAAGATTGGGATCTGTTGGATCGACAAGCATTAAAGGTTGTTTGATTGACATTGACATGAAGTGTTGCCTTCAATGGGCTCGTTTTGTTCAAGGCTCAAAAGATTTCGATCATTATTTTATTAATATTTCAAATTCATCAGAAATTTCAACAAATTTATTTTACGTCTAACACAAATTTTAACATAATCAACTTTATTTGTGAAAGTTTTTTTTAGAGGTAAAATTAACTTTCCCATCCAATTCAAATTTCAACATAAATTAATTTTATTTCACATCTTACATGCCTCATAATATTAAAATAATTTTATTTTTCATCAAACTTATAAATTGATATGTTTTTTCTCTTACCCAAATATAACCCTCCGATCAAATGAGTACATGAATGAGAAGATTACAACATGATTCATGGTGATGTCAAATATGTATAAGACTAACAATGGCCGTTGATGTTTTTGTTTTGAAAATATCAATGAATTTTAATCTTATCAGGGCTCGGTACAAATTGGTAAACATTATCTTTGTTGATGTGGTTCAAGCAATAATAATTTTAGTTTTTGTTATTTGCAAGTTGGGGTGCTTTGCGAGTTGCAACGAGTGGTTCTTTAAGTTCATACCAATTTATGCTGGTAATATTCAAGAATTGATTAGGAACGATGACGTTCACATTTAAAATTCAGGCGAATCATCTGGTGTGATGCATACACACTTGGTGTGATACCTGCTGGAATTTCAAACCTGCTAATGTAACATAATGACAAATGAGATAAAAGGTGTTTTGATCTTGAGTGTAGAGAGCTATATGGAGGCATGGATTATGAATGCAGGGTCATTATTTCATTCTTAATTCTAATAGACAATGTTTGGAAAATTACATTGCAGCAACTTTGATAGGGTGTATGTTGCTATTAATTAATTCTTAACTGCTACACAATTGGGGGGTGTTCACATAAAAATAGAAGGTAGAATTGTGTGGAAACAACTACAGTATCAGTTATGTTTCAAGCTTGGAAAGAAATTTGATTCATGTTGGATGGCTTGATAGTGAAGCCTATGCCACAACTTCCGTGATCATTTATGGAAGGCAACTAAAGGTTCATGGTCATTACATATGGAGCCAAGATGGGCACTCTTTATACAACAACAATTTGAGAGCACTTGTGCTCTTTTAACATTGAGGATTATCTAGGTATATGTTGTAGTCTATATGGTTGTAGACTATGACACATGAGTGAGATAATGTTGAACATATGTTATCAAAAAGTAAGCAACTTGTGCTCTTTTAATCCAGTAGGAAAGGAGCTTACTTGGGTACTAGGATGTTTCAGGTTTGAATTACACTTTCACAATTTTTAAGTGGAATGGGAGAAAATGCAGTGCTCAAGGATAAGTTAAAAAAAGTAAGCAACTTGGTTGAAATTGAAATATTAATCACTTCTGCTATTGTTCCCTACTCATCGCTCTTCGGTAATCGTCGACTGATTACACCACCCTCCTTCATCATCTGCTCGTCAGTCGTCAGCGATCGCCAACTGATTCGATGCTCTTCTCTATTTCACTAGCTGCCTGTGTCAGCTGGCCCTCATCTCCTTTGCGGCCTGCGTTCGACATCCTATTCCACGTCCTCCGCTACCACTGATGCATTGTGACGTCCCCCTTTCGGGATACCACGATAACTGACTTAAATCATAGGGGAGATTATATATAAAAATATTTAGCTTTAACAAAATAGATCTGTTTATCACATACAACGGAAGCAATATAATTGAAATGATAAGCTGAACTACAAACATGTTTAACACACATTTATTTATTCACAGGCCAAAATATACGTCTGATTTTATACAATAAGAAAAGATCAAACTGAACTATAAATCCCTCTGATTTAGTATTTGTAGACCCCTCGTGTGCTTTTTTCTTCACTTGTACTCGTCAATAAAAGCATCAGTCCACCGACCCCAGGACTGAGTAGGCAATAAACACTAATTTGCTAAATAAAAATTATTTATAAGCAAACATGTATTATTTTTTCTTATCAGCATCAATAATTAATAGTAAAGGCAATTTAACAGTCATAATATAAATGCTGTTGTCACATTATCATACAATATTAATAATACGTTACAAATTCTTTTTATTCTTTATACTTTTATCTTTCTGGCCCCGGTTTCTTAGATTATGCTTAAACTGCCTCTTTTCATTATCACATATACATAGGATCCTTGGCAACTCCTATATCTCGCAAATGGAGGAGTGTCACATATACAGTCATCCCCGATATTTGGCAGGTTTACACATCTTGGCAACCATCTTCGATATTTGACTAGTTACCATATCATATAGCTCGAGCATAGGCAGGGACATAAACGCGACAAGAACCCTTTTTAATTCATTGTCAAACTTTAAAACATTTTTATAATTACATTTAGTTGTTCCAAGTCCATAGATCACATTCTGTCTTTAAACTTGGTAAACAACTCAATAATGCTTTAAATACACATCATCATGCTCTTAACATTCTTATAGATTTATTTCAGCATAGAAATTAATGTTCTATTCTATGATTAGTTAATCATGCAGCTTGATCAGAAATCATGCATATAACAAATCATTCTGAAAAATAATAATTTCGGTAACATAAATTTAACTATAAAACAAGCATTCATTTGTACATACCATTTTTAATTCAACATTACGCATAAAATTATGTATATCAAATTAATTGATCAATTTACAGATTTAATTTAATAAATAACTTAGAATTCTTGTCTACCTCTTATACGGAATGTTGATAACTTAATGAAGGCTTAGAAATATGTGTAGAAATTCGGACGAGAAAACCCGCTTTAAGTTCTTTTTCTTCCTCTTTTCCTTCTTCTCCTCCTTCTGCTGCGGGTGCTGCAGCTGCTGCTGCTGTCGCTGGCTTGGGCGGAACAGCTGGGCGAAGGCGGAACCGAGAAACCGAGAGAGGGAGAAAAAATCCCTTTTTTTTTCCAAGCGTCGGACGCCACACGGAAATAAGGCAGAGAAAGGTGGTTCCAACGCTGTTCCTATCTAATTTGATGGAACAATTGCATTTTGGTCCCTCCGTTTTCATTTTCTTATAAATAGGTCCAAATTATTATTTTTAAGTTCAAAAATATTTCTTTTAGGCCCAAAATAGTTTTAATTTTTAAACCAAATCATTATTCTTTGGGTGTCACATGCGTGGCCCTTGATCTGTTGCCTCACTTGTGTTTATCTAACGAATCAGTTGCAGTGACTCATCGAGATTCTGGGTTATCTACTCTGGGTAATTTTAAACCTTAAACAGTATTTTTGAGTATTTTACGAGATCTGGTGATGATTTTTATTATCGAGATTGTTTGATTTGCTTACCTGTGCGACCTTAACATTATTGTATAATTAAATTGTTGTTGGGTTATATGTATCTGCAAGATTACCTACTTTTTGCGTACCCTGTCTTTGACTTGTTAAATTATTACTGCCTTTGATTTTGTAGTGAATAATTCATATATTAAGTGAACTTATTTCTAAAATATTTAAAATTGATCTTTTTGTGAAATTAGAATTTCTTGATTATTACATAATAATTACCAATATTTATCTCCGTAAAAGTTTATGCTCATTTGCTAATTTTATTTATTAATCTTTGATTAGGATGCATTCACATATTTTTCTGCATTAGTTTTTCAGTTACACGTCAATGACAAGATAGCAGGTTTGTATTTCTAATGATTTTGACATAGCGGAAACACCAGGAATTTACAATTTGTTCTGTAGGAGAGACCAATATAAGGTATTGAAACACACAAATGTGATGGGGGAAAAAGAAATAGTAATTTAGGAATAATCTTAAAAAAATTTTATTGATTGCTACTCAAAATTAAAGATATAAGTCTGTATATAGGTGACTCGACTACATAATGATAGAATAAATCAAGAAAAGCTACTAAACATATTCTCTCAAATCATAATAGCTTGCTTTTTGAATTTCGTACAAATCAGATACTGGGAGATGCAGAAACAAATTAAGTAGAATTAATAAAATTCAAAAATATACTAAAAATGCTTCGAAGCTGATGAAAATACCCTTTTTTGTGGCTGAAAATGTTATGAGCAAAACTCATAAACCACAGCGTGGGGGTCGTCGAGAGCTTTCTGGAAAGGTGCTGTGCACCTCGTAACTCTTTTTCGATTGGGAGATATCACCATTTAATTTTTTTTGCTCTTAATCGTGGGATTTTCTTTCCTTTTATCGAATTTTTTCAAATAATTTTCAGCAATTTGTTCTACATCAGTCTCTCTTACTTGGAAAAACTTGCCCTCGAGTGTTCTGGATAGTGTAAGGCTTTGTTTGGGTGTAATTTAAATAAATTAGATACATTAAAAATTGGAGAAATTTCGAGACCAGCTAGGAGATCCACTATGTCAGTGTTATTGTTGATCTTTTGTAAAATATGACAAGGTCTGATTTTCTTTTTCTTTAGTTTACTATAAGTACCAGCTGGAAATTTCTATTTGAAACAGTAATTTGAGAATAATTTTATTGATTGCTACTCAAAGTAGAGGATACTATATATAGGCAACTCGATTGCATAATGATAGAATAAATTAAGAAAAGATACTAAACATATTCTCCTAGGTCATAAATGCTTACTTTCTAGAGATATGGAAACAAATTAAACAAAATTATAAAAATTTTAAAAATATACAAAAAATATTTTCAAATTGATGAAAACAACCATTTTTGAGGCTGAAAATTTGCCTTTGTGAGCAAAGCTCATAAATCATGGTGACGGGCCTGTTGAGAGCTTTCGGGAAAGTTGCTGTGCGCTTGGAACTCTTTCCAGATTGCGAGATATCACCATTTAACTTTTTCTGCGCTTGATCGTGCGGTTTTCTTTCCTTTTACTAAATTTTTCTAAATAATTTTCAGCAATTTGTTCTACATTAAATTTTATATAAAAAAATCTCACTTGTGCTTATTGCAGATATGTACAAGTATTAAGTGTTTTTGAAACAGTTGATACTATCTTTTTTAGTGATTGCCATAGCAGGATATCCCCTTTAATGCTTTATCCATGCGGCAATAAGTCATGTTAGTTCCCAAGTGATTAGCATCAACAACTTCAAGTGATTGGATGATTTTTAACCTGGCCAAATCACTCTAAAAACTTCAGGGAACTGAACTTCCCGTTGACATTAGCATCCTTGTGCATCTCTTCGACATTGCTATGTGTTTAACATTATGCTGTTCATATTTCAGTCAAAATTCTTTTGGAATCTGTTTCATGAGAAATTAGCTATGGACTTCGTTGGTTCTTTTTGCAGGTTCAATGAGAATGAACTTCATAGGTTCTATGCTGCAGCCAATGGTGACTTGGCGTGCTTAACGTCATCACTCAAGAAAACCATTCGTTGGAGGGAGTCTTATAACATACTCTCATCTGAAGAACTAGAAGTTTGGTCGCATTTAGTCTTTTGGCATGGATTTGATGTGATTCTGAGGCCCTGCCTAGTTATTCGCCTGGGACTTGCATGCTCCTCTTTGGCACCTCATGATCGACCACGCTTTGCTCAAGCTGTTGGTACACACTTCTTTTATCGTTAATGATTATCAAATTTTAATTCTACCTGGTTTTCGTTGAGGTATTTCATACTTTCTATATCATTAAAAGTCATTACATTAAACAAAATAATATAATTATATACACATTTAACATTAAAAATATGGAATATATCTAATATAAAATATTCATTACATAAATATAATTAAATAACTAATATCCTATGACCAACAAAAATTAATTAACATATATTTAGTATAAACAATAAAGATTGATGAATATATATATATATATGATTTAATATGACAAATGAAAATTAAATATTATATATTATATATATTCAACATAAAATTAATTAATATATATTCATATTGAAATAAAAAAAGTTTAGTTATCTTTCAAAAAAAGTTTAATCATAAATATGAATCTAACATGAATTTTTTATCTAAAAAGCTTATTAACTTAACTACAAATATTGCCAACAAAGACAAATAAATGTTTTTGTTGAACGAACATTTAACCTGTTCAATCGGTTCACTCAATTTGACCGGTTCAATCCGCTCTAAATCTGTTCAATTCTTCTTTGGTTTTAACATAGAACTAGACTAGACTAGAGACCGGTTCGCTGTCCGACCAGTTGAACCAGTTGGTCCGGTCTGGTTTTTACAACATTGGTCTAAACTATTTTTAATATGAATTCGATTTGATCCAAATTGAACCTAACATGAATCTGACTGATCCAAATTGACCCAATATATTTACAGAATACCAAAGTGGGAATTTCTACTGATATAATATGTGTAATGACTTATAAGTTCGACTCAAAACTTACTCAAATAAAACATACAAAAAATAAGATAACTATATATGTTTATATATTTATGGATGTGTAATGTAGGTATGAGACCGTAGACTAAATTGACGTTAGTGTCAAAACTGATTAGTCTCTGAATTACCGTCTTAGTTCTTCATTAGTTATCAACCTGGAGCTTAGTTGGCATAGGAAGGAGGAATATATGTAGTCGTTGATTAGTAAGGATCACTTTGCAAGTCTAAATGCACATTTTTGGGTGACTAGTGGAAAAGTAGTATTGTGATGGCAAGATGATTCCTCCCCGATCCCTCTCTCAACCCCCCTTCACTGGAATGAAAGTGATTTAGAACATGAAATCGTGAGCTTACAAAATGGGTATTGGGAGGAGCATGTGATCCATTCGTATTATTATGACCTGCCTGTTGAAGAATAAAAAGGGCATTGGGAGGAGCATGTGATCCATCCGTATTATTATTACTTGCCTGTTGAAGAATAAAAAGGACATTGGGAGGAGCATGCAATCCATTCATAATATTGACTCCTGCCTGTTGAATAAGTCGATGAGCTATAGGTATCCACTAAAACATTATTGAAAGTGAATCTTCAAAAGGCGATTTTCATTACTTATGGTGTTCTATCCATGCTTGAGATACTTAGCGATGTAGCTAGGGTGAGAACAAGTCAAGGTCCAAACTGACAAATGAAGGCGCAAACTGGACCCGGAAAGGCTAATGGAATACATGTTAGCTTTTGCACTTCTGCCTTCAGGTTTTCGGCTAGGTAAAATTTAATACATATTGATATCAATAAACAGTAAAGGCTGATCTCGATTATTTTCGAACCAAATTGGTCATTTCAGGGTTTCGTATCGGATGTCAGTCTTTGTGTTTTTTGCACCCCCATGGTTGTGTCTATAAAGCAGTAACTGTATTATCTTCTCCTCTGTTGGACTACTGAACTAGTGGTCTATATTCATTCTCGGGAGGATAGTCAGTAAACATTTCCTCAGGTAATCTCAGCCTTTAGCATCTATCCTTGCTGCATACTTGATTTGATAGATCTTGTGGGCAGTTCGTGGCAGCATAAAGAGACAGAAAAGGTGATAACCACCTGCTTAATAAAGCTATAAAACTGATATTGGATATTTCTTTGCAATAAATGCATGGATTTTAGGATAATCTCTTACAAAAGGTGTTCAATGCAAAAGCTCTTCATTTGGAAGCTTCATGATGATCAATAATTGTTTTTTTTATGGTAAGGATCAATGTTTACTCAAAAAATAAAAATCAACAAGTGTACATAACATTTGAAGAATTTCCTCTCTTAAGGAAGATTGATATCAGATTTTGCTATAAAGGTGATAATTCTAGGACTTCAAAGTTTTTGGGGATCAACGATTTTCTATAAAGGCAAGTCTTTGTAGTTAATTACTTATCTCCTTTCAAAGAGTGGAATTTTTGATTAAGGGAAGAATTAATATACTAAATTGATGGCACAAAGACAGATAGAGATAAAAGCACCCTGTCAAGATCCCATGATTCTATTTTCCAAGGCTCCACTAATGGTCCAAACTCATTTAAACCTTTGGCCAGAAGGTGATAGAATGATTCATCATGAATCATGGGTTCCATTGTCTGAAGATGTTCCAGTGAATTAAGACAAAATTTGTCACAAAGTCATTTAAAAATTAAACTCTATGGGGCTTCTACGAATATAATGATTACGACAACTAGGATTGCTTAATCACTATAGTCATAGACAATTTGGAGTGTTAAGGGATTTGATGAGAATTAACACTAAATTTGTGACGTGAAGGTTGAGGGACTTAGGTGAGCTCAACCATCAGATTGATTTGAGAACCTTTGAGTATTAGGAGGTTTGATGGGCCTAATATTCCAAAGGGATTTAAATTTAGAATTCGAGTGTTAAAATATCAAGTCGAATTGAGAAGTCTTGGGTGTTAGGGGATTTGATAGCCTAACATCCCAAAAAGAATTTAGATTGGAAATTTGGATTTGATTTAGATTTGGCATGGGCTTTGATTTGAATTTGAGTTTTGATTTTAGTTTTGGCCTTGCTCTGAAGAGTTTGGAACTTGAATCTAGATTTGGATTTGGGGCATTTGAAGATCTAAAAGATTTGGATTCAAAGATTTGGATATTTGAGTTTGAAGATTGGAACTTGAATAATTTTCACTTGAAGATCTAGAGTTTTGGTTTAAGAATTTGAGAATTTAATTTGAATTACAAGTGTTCACTTCAACATACTTTGGGCTTGTTTGGTTGGAGGATGAATTTGGGTAAGAAAAGAGAAAATAATTTATTTTATAGAGTTGATGGGAAAGAAATTTATTTTAATATTGGAAGGTGTGTAGGATGTGAAATAAAGTTATTAAAATTTATAATAAATTTAAAATATTATTAAAATATCTTTTTGTCCATTTTTGGGCTCATGCCAAACAAGGCCTTTGAGTGATCTTCAAAGTAGAGGAATCTCCTTGTAAACTGGAGGTAAATGGACTTTAAGTGAAATATTCTCATAACATTGGCCCTTCATTATAAATTTTCATACTTTTGAGTTTAAAATGTGAAGCATGTGGTACATGAACTCTATGTTTAATACTCATGTGCAATTCTCGTGTTTTACGACCTAAATGAAAGTTTAGTATCTAAATGAGATATTTAAAAAATATGAGTATTTGATTGTAAATGTACCATCAATTGACGAATATCATAAGTTTGAATTTGGAGCATCATAAAATGGATAATTTCTTTGTGTAACATCAAATTTCATGATTTAGGACTTAGGTGAAATATTTATAGATTTTGGGTACTTGAATATAGTTGCACTATTATCGTCCTTGACTGTGGATTTATAGTCACAAGCCTTTCTAGAATTTTGTTTTGGGAGGAAAAGGACTAGTATTAGTCAACTTGTCCAAAAATTCATGTTTAAGCTTCGCATGGGACTTAAATGAAATATTAGAGAATTTCGGGATCTTTTATGCAATAACAATTAACTCACTCATAATTCTAGCCTTAAAGAAGATTTATTCTTGAAGATAGTTGATATTTTTCTCATTGTGTTTCAAGTCATATTTAAATTTAGGGTAAATTACACCCAGGTCCCTGAGTTTAAGACTTAATAACGCACAGGTCAACGTTTACATCGGGGTCCCTGAGTTTTAATAAATTATCAAATGGGTCATTTTTTATTTTTTTATTATTAATTTTTTTTAAATTACCATTATACCCCTACCCTTCTGTGTCCTCCAGATCCTCGCTCACGCGGCCTCGTGCGCTGCCGCCGGCGAACTCCAATGTTATAATTTTAAAAGCGTGGACCTGTGCGTTATTAAGCGTTAAACTAAGGGATCTGGGTGTAATTTACCCTTAAATTTATTTTATATTTGAACTTAAATGAAATAATCATTCTCTATAGGTTCTTGATTACAATTCTAGCAAACTTCTATCTTATTATAGTTAAGCTCTACCCACTTTCCTATCCAAAGGTTGGATGGAGTTCTTTATCTTTGTTAAATCCTAAGTTCACAAGATTGATGACTTAAAATGAAATATCTAGAGAATTAGAGACCTTTTTTGTAAATGTACACAATGTTCTCCCTTAATTCTCTCCTTCTGTAGTTCAATTGTGAGAGAAATGTCTCTTTAAAGTGTGAAACTTTTCGAGTTTGATTTTATATTAGAGTTTTCTTACATTTGGATCTAAATGAAATATCTGATATTTTTTGGTTTTTTTTACAATTGTCCAGAAACTTTGTTTTATTTTGCACTTATTCTTGAGAGCTGAGATATCTCTTCGTTTAAAGTGTCAATGATATGAATTTATTTTATTTCGCCTCATTAAGGACTTAGATGAAAGATTTCATAATTAGAGGATTTCCTATATAATTTTACAATATTCAATTCTAATTCATATATCTTTATATCATTTTAGATGGTCATTTTTTTAGATAATTTTCGATGGAATGGATTTTTAATAGAAGGGATTTTCGATATAAGATATTTTTGATAGAAGATTTTTGACTGAAGAGATTTTCATTTAATATTTTAATATTTGATTTTTTTAGAAGAGTATATCGAAGGAATCCCTTAAGCATTGAAAGAGGTAGTTAGAGCTATTTTAGAGAGAGAAAATCAATCATTTATCTTTTAACTTAATCGATTCTAATCTGAAAGTTGTTTTCTATGAAAAGTATATTGATAAACTCTATATGATTGGGAGAATTGCATAGGTTGTCTTCAATCAATTTTAGGAGTCTCTGTTCAGTGGATTTTTCGTAGAGTGTCAAAAATAAAATTATTTTATTTTGACGAAGTTCGCTGACCGATTTATGAAATTAATACATCAGTTAGCTCCATCTCAATTTCAAGATCGTGTAGGTAGTCTCGGTTTGTTGAGACGAGCTCTAGATTGCTCAATCGAGCTCAATTTTCATTTTAATATTTTAATTTGATTTTTCTTGAGTTTTTGTGGAAGGCAGGTGTCGAAAGAGATAGCTTTTGTTGTTGGAGATTGAAGAGAGAAACAGAGAGTTTAGAGAGAGAAAATTAATTAGTTAACTTCTAACTCAGCTGATTCACAATCTGAAGACCAATTTCGATGAGAAATATATTTGTGAGCTTTGCATGATCGTGAAAGTCACAGGTAGTCTCTGATAAGCAGATTTTGCTTAAAGAGAAAAATAAAATTATTTCATTTCGGTGACGATCACTTACTGATTTGTGAAATTGACATATTAGTTAGCTTTGTCTTGATATAAGAATCGCGGTGGCCTTGGTTTGTCAAGACGAGCTTCGGATTGCTCGATCGAGCTTAATTTTCATTTCAGCCATTTTAATATATATTTTTTTATTTTTTTTGATATCTGATTTTCAAAGCAGCTTTTTTGAAGGCATTTTTGAAGCTTCTATTTTTTCTATTTTAGAGAGAGAAAGTTATTTGTTAACTTCTAACTTTGCCGATTTATCATTTGGAGGCTGATTTGAGGAATTAATGAGTCAATTAACTACATAAGATTGAGGGGATTGTAATGGTGGCATCCGCTCGATGCGAATCTCTTCTGATAAGTAGATTCTTTTTAGAGAGAGAAAATAACATATTTTCATTTTGCGATGATCGCTCGCTGTTTTATGAAATTGATGCTATAGAGGGCTCCGTAGGGTTGAGAGGATCGCAATGGTAGCTTTCGTTCGATGAGAATCACCTCTGATAAGTAGATTTTTTAGAGGGAGAAAATGAAATTATTTGCTTCCGTCGACGAGCCTCAGATTTGCGAAATTGATACTATAGGGAACTTCACCTCGCTCTGAGGATTGCATAGATGATCTCAATTCATGAATTAGAGCTTTGAATTGCTCTAATTGAATTACTTTCTCAATCAGCCATTTGTTTTTTAATGAAATATTCTTCTGCCTATCAGAAGAAAAAAAGGAAGCAGCGGCTGAAGGAGAATAAGGAGCTGATGTCAATTGAATCTTCAAATTTGTTATTTCTTCTTCTCACCCATAGGCCTCTGTCAATTTTCTTCTTCTCTCCGTGCCTTCTCTCTTACCTCTCCAGGTCTTTTTTTTCTTTGCACTTTCTCTCTGTTCTCTCCCCTCGCCCCTTTCTGTTAGAGCAACAGTGCACTATTTATAGTCTTTTGAGAGGTAGATAATCTCCTGGTGAGTTTAATTAAGTCTCAATCACTTTCTTTGGAGCTCAAGTGTACTCATTTGCATGTTATTTCGGATTCTTAAACTTGCCTATGGTGTTTACACCAAATTATAACTGTTTACAGCGGGTTGTTTTAAAAAATTATTTATTTTTAATTATTAATTTTTTTTTTGTGACTGGCGACCATTTTGAAAGCTTGGGCTTTGAAGCTTGCTGGGCTTATTCAACGTAAAGCTTCAAAGGGCTATTTTGAAGGAACAGAACTTCACAGCAACCATATGTTCGTTGAGCTTCAAAGAGCTTTTTTTTTTTTTGATTTTGCAAAAGCTCATGAAGACCATAAGATGATGGATGGCAGAAATCAACTTTCATTGTTGAGGCGTTAAAGAAGAAAGCAACTTTCTTCTTTTTTATATATTTTTTTAAGCTCTGCTGGCTCTTCAAAGGCGGCTCTTCGTAGAATGACCTTCAAAGGTTAGCTTCGAAGGCTGCCTTCGAACGAAGGTGAGCCTTTGAAGATGAGCTGCTGCTGCGGAAACAGTTACAGTGATTTTTCATTATAATTTGGCATCCAAATTAATGTTAATTTTGATTCAGTTTTATCAAATTGACTTTATGTAACCATCCTCATCACTATGTAATCTTGGTTCTCGCCCAATTTGGTTGTTGAATTTAGCCAATTCTATATCAATTTGAATATTATAAGCCGTTAATGCACTTTTGGTATCAAAAATACCAAACTAACTCGAAAATGAAATTAATTGGAGGTATAGCTAGATCATATTATAATGACCCTAGCTTTCAAATTTTAGTTCATTTCGAGTCCATTTGATAAGTCAATTGCTTGGTCAAAATTTGGTCAACTCGATTGATGAACTAAAACCAAATTGCATATCTGATCAACCCAAACCCTTTACCACCATGTTATCCATAATTTTCTTTTGATTATGGATATTTTTTATGATTTTCATTTTTCAGTCGGCAGCTCAAAAATGTTAATTTGATTTATAACCACTTTGAGCACAAATTGGGGACCGAATCAACCCAATTTTCTGATGAACTTGTTACTGATATAATTCCATATTTTTCAGAGAACTTTGAAATTTTCATATCCCCAGAAAATCTCTCTATTTTTGACTTGATAAAAATTGTCCTAACAATTCATTTGGTCTTAATTTTCTCTATTACTTTAGAATCAAGCTTCTTTTACTACTGGCCATCAGAAATAAAGAATAGAGATCAACAATCAATAATTGTTATAAAGCAAAATGACAGTTTCAGATTTTATTGATCTGTTCTTGAAACGAAACAGTTTAAATGTTTAAGCTTTATTTAATTTTTTTTAATGAAGTGCTAACTGTTTTTTTTTCCTAGGGATTATCTACATGATGCATGAAAGTATAGTGAACTTTACATGTGACACTTAGTCATTGTTTATTTGGTAATTAAAAATTAATTTAGTTTAATTTTAAACTGGCTTATCACATCACATAAAATTTAATATTAAAAATTAACTTTATTTCACATCCTACACACATTACTAAAATAATAACTAAGTTATATCACATCCTTCACATATCCGAACATAATAACTAACTTTATATCACATCCCTCACATATCCCAACATAATAACTAACTTTATATCACATCCCTCACATATCCCAACATAATAACTAACTTTATATCACATCATTTACAATTTTCAATAAAAAATATCTCTATCCAAGTTTAATTTTAACCTTATTAAATTAAACTCTACAAACAAACAGGCCCTTAGTTACCAGTATTTACATCCAACACGCCTTTATCTACTGCTTTCCAACATAATAGGCTTATGTCAGATGAGATTAAACCTACTTACCATCTAATGCAATTAAGTAAGCTTCGATTGGATGAAATCCAACCAATGAATTTCTTGTAAGGTATAGGGAGGGGAAGCTGAAGGTGAAGTGACAAACCCAAAAGTTGGGAGCTGTTGGCTGCAGTTGGCCACTACAAAGCTATGCCCAACTTCGCCAGTACTGACACGGTGGGCTGAGCACACCCCATCATCTGTTTTAAAATTTTTATTTTAGTATTTGTTTTTTATTTAGACAATAATTTTTTTGGAGAATTGAGATGGAGTGCTCGTCTTTTGCCTGAGATTATGCATCTATGAGATAGATATTGAGAATTGACTGTGTAACATGTATATTCCCAACTTTTCACGTGTCATTTATCAAGTCCCCCTATTTTTTCTGTATATATATATATACTGGCATTTAGATCAAGGATTACTTCAGTTATCTTCATATGGATTATCTGCAATCTGTGGTATAAATCTTTAAGAATTTTTTGAAGGATTGTCACAGTAATGATTACAGTATTGTACTTTTAATGCAGTCTCTCAAATTGATCATGGAATTCTGGGTTTGACTGAAGAAAAAGATTCAAGTATCACAGTTTTAATGGACTGCGAAGGCTTATCACCTAGCATATTTCCTATGAGTATGATGAGATCATTTTGTACTCTCGTACAAGATCATTACCCAAATCGGTTAGGTACTTTATTGATACTGAGACTCCCTCCAGCAGTTCTTGTGATCGCACAAACTTTTATTCAGGTGAGCCGTTTTTTTTTTTTTCTGAACTATGCCTGCTTTGTTTCGTAAACATGCATCTTGCTTGCTGTTTATTTCACAATATTTTGCCAAGTATTATTGTATGATAATTTTTTTTTATTGCCTACTGTGGTCTAGTTTAATGTAATAAATTTATTGGTAAAGAATCACTTATGATCATGTTGGTTTCACACATTGGTAGATCTAAAGACCCACTTGGTTTATTGTTGCTACTACTTAACCCAAGAAATAGTCAGGTTGATAGGAGATTCCAAACTGTCGACAATATACGACACGAGTAATTTGGTTGACATAAAAAAACTCCTACTGAAAATTGGCTTCAAGTGGAAAGTTGATTGTCCCGATATTGGATCACATCTAGTTTGAGCTTTAGATTGTAAGATTTTAACCTAATTTGAAATAATCTGTAAAACATCATATCCCTACACCTTAACACCATGAAGGCATTGGCATTGATTACTTTTCCAGAATTATGCTATCTATTATTCATTACCCATATGAGTTCTTTTTGTTCATAGGTCACAAAAATAAGTACTTAGTTAATTTGATTGTTGTCTGCAAAATGTAGGCTTACGTCAAAATAATAGGATGATTTTTGGCTTTTCTTGATTTTGAGTTTTATTGCAACTTTTAGGGCTGTTAATGATCTAATTTCGAGCCGATCCGATCTCGGCTCAAGAGTCGTGTCTCTCTCATTAACCTTCATGACTCAAACCCGCACATATTTATGAACATGGCTTAACCTCGGTTCCACCCTCACCCTGTTATCGATTCAATAATTCCTAATGCACTTCACTCTAGCCTGGCCATCATTTCTTAAAAGCACTTAAATCATCATACTTTATGTTTTCGTCTACTATTACTACCCATCAGAAAACCGTTTTTTTCGTTACCGGTCCCGTCCATCAATGCCCTTCCCTAACTTTAGATGCTGCGTTGCGGCGATGTGTATCTAATGTCATTTTTTGCTCGATTCCTTCTCTTGCTAGGTTCTGAAGCCCGTAACACAAGAAAAACTACGAATCATGAGAGACGACGACCATAGGCTTCTTTTCGAATTTCTTAGAACAGTACCTGCGGTCCTTGGAGGAGACTGCAGGTGCTCAAGGTGCATCATGCTATCAGCAAATAGGAATTCTGATCTCATTCAAGAGATCTCCGATGATGAACGCACAGCAAGTGAAATAAGTGATGCCTTTCCTCTGAGCGAGCGCTCGGCCGCAGAACTACCCTACGGAGGGAACTGCGATCATCTCCTGAGGTATGCCATCATCACGATCCTCATGGTGTGGGTTCTCATCGCCATTTTAGCTGCAACGCATGACTCATTTGCTCTTTCTTGATTCTTGTTTTGAGGATATTAGCTCTTGTGCTTATGTTATTTTGTTGCATGTACCAATAATGTTTTTTTTTTTTGGGATAATTACCTACATGCCACGTCATTTCATTTTATTTATGCGTTACTCATCCATTTTTAGTTTATTACGCTATGCACACTCAAAATATTATAAAATCTTACATACACACACTTTCACTTATTTTTATTATAATGAGCAATTATAGTTTTTCAAGTTAGGTTACAAAAAATCTGAACTGTTCATCATATTATTTTAAGGATATTTAAATATATTTTGAGTGAAAATCTTAAAATTTTGATGTTTAGGTTGTGGTAAGGGAAGGAAATATTCGCAACGTGAATTGATTTTAGGACAGATCAGTGCTTTAGTGTGACATCAAGGAAGAAAAAAAATATGTACTATTAAGGGTAAAAATATAATTTTAATAATTTACTAACGAATTTTTTTTTTCAAAAAGATTTTGATTAAATTTTAATTTAAGTGTGTATGTAAGATTTTATAATGTTTTGAGTGTGCATAGCGTAATTAACTAAGAATGAATGAGTAACGTATAAATAAAGTGAAATAGTGTAACATGCAGGTAATTATCCCTTTCTTTTTTCATCTGCGTCTAGCAATTAGGTTTTAAATTAACGAAATAGGTCCTCTAATTTGAGGTAATATACAAATTAATCATTTAACATTAATAAAGTGGCAATGAGAGATTTTTTTCTAATTAATGAATTTATTTGATTCATTTAAAGCTAAGTTAATATTTTAGATGAAGATTGTATTCAAATTAGTTCATCAATTAGAGAAAATCTCTTATTAAGTATTTTAATTAATATTAGAATAAATTACCTTTGGGTCCTTGAGTTCACTTGAGCATTTCAATTAGATCCTTGAGTTCAACATTAAATTTCATTTATATTCTTTTATAAATGAAAAGACAAAAATATCCTTCCCTTTTTCCACCTCTGGCGATGCTGACGCGTGGGCTGTGAGCGCGGCAGCTCGTGGACGCCTGCTAGCAGGCCATGCGCCCTCGCCCGGCCTGTGCGATGGCAGCTTGGCCCGCGTGCGTTGAGGCCACAGCTGTTGGCACATGTTCGCCCGGCCTGTGCTCGGGCCGATGATCACGAGTTGCTGGACTCATGGCCTGCTTGGAGGTGGGAGAAGGGAGGGGCATTTTTAGCTTATAATTTCTTAAAAAATTTGAATTGAAGTAAAAGGACTTGATTGAAGAATTTTAAAAATCAAAGGTTTGTTTGAAAGGCACTGGTGAGATGATGACAAGTAATAATTGAGAATTTATAATGATATAAATTTAAATAAATATTAAGGCTAAAATTAAAAATTTGTTAAAATTAATAACGAAGACTTTCTATGTAATACTAAGATAAAAAACATGAATTTTTCAGTAATTATAATGCTTAAATTAAACTTCTAAATGTAAAATTACAAAATTACCCCTCTTTCCTCTTTCACTTCTCGTCATAAACTGAATTTCATAACCTTCACCCTCTCTCTCTCTCTCTCTCACCAGTAGTCCCCACAGGAGCAAACCCCACCCTTGAAATGATGAAACCGCCTCCGATCCCTCAACACGATCTCCCTCCCGTACTCCTCCGACACCCTCTTCATCACCTCGTGGCAGTCCCCGCAGACCCTAAGGTTCTTCACCACCCTCACCGCCGTCCCCGCCGCCGTCCCCATCAGCCCCATCGCCACCGCCGCCCTCTCGCTGTGCCCCGCCGCCGCCGCCGCCCCCTCCCCTCCCACCCGCCGCGCCACCTCCGCCATCATCTTCTTCACCGCCGCCGGATATCGCCGCTCCCCGTCCTCCACAACGAACGAATGGATCCTCCCGTCCACCTCCACGACGCTGCACCCGGGCTCCTTCCCCATCTTCTCCCTCTTCATCTCCCTCCTCACCCTCGCCGCCGCCTCCCCCTTTCCAGCCCTCGCGTACGCGTTCGCCATGAGCACTCTGTCCCAGTGGTGGTGCCCCCGCCGTCCCTCCAGCCTCGCGATCTCCTCCATCGCCATCTCCGCCATCTCCACCTCGCCGCGCGCGCTGCAAGCGCCCAGCAGAGTCCGCCACAGCTCCGCCGCGCCGCTTGCCGGCTTCGGCGAGGTCCGGATCACCCCTACCGCCTCCTCCAGCCGCCCCGCCCTGCCCAGGAGGTCGACGATGCAACCGTGATGCTCCGGCCCGGCTACCAGTCCGAACCGCCCCTTCATCTCCTCGAACAATCTCCGGCCATCGTCCACCAGACCGGCGTGGCTGCACGCCGAGAGCACGCTGACGAACACCACCCCGTCTGGCCGGACGCCAGAGCGGACCATACGCTCGAAGAGCTCGACCGCCTCGCGCCCCCGCCCGTTCACGGCGAGGCCGGCGATCATCGCCGTCCAGGAGATCAGATTCCGGCGAGGGGTTCGCTCGAAGATCTCGAGGGCCCTGTTGACGGCGCCGCACCGGGAGTACATGTCGATCAGCGCGGTGCGGACGCTGATCCCGCCGTCGATCTCGTGCTTCTCGGCGTAGGCGTGGACCCACTCGCCCAGCTCGAGAGCTCCGGAGTGGGCGCAGGCGGAGAGGACGATGGAGGTGGTGATTCCGTCCGGCCGCGGCATGCCGGTGAGTTGGAGAGCGCGGAAGAGGTCGATGGCTTCTTGGGAGAGGCCGTGCTTTGCGTACCCGGCGATCATCGTGTTCCATGTGATGATGTCTCGGTCGGGCATTTCGTCGAACAGGCGGCGGGCGTCGGGCATGGGCCCGCAGATCGAGTAGAGGTGCACGAGGGCATTGCGGACGAGGAGAGCTTGCTCGAGGCCGGATTTGAGGGAGTGGGCGTGGATCTGCCGGCCTGCCTGGAGGGCGAGGAGGCGGGAGCAGGCGCCGAGGAGGGCGGGGAAGGTGTGGTGGTTCGGCCGGACGCCGGCGAGGTGGGCTGCTGCGTAGAACCGAAGCGCGGCGTCGGGGGAGGGGGAGGCGGCGAGGGACTGTGCGATGGTGTTGCGCATGAAAGGGGTTGGTTTGGGTGAGTTGGAGAAGAGAAGGAGCGCGTAGTCCATGGCAGTGGAGTCATGGCCGCTGCCGCCGTCGGCGGCGGCGGCGGAGCAAAGGGCGGCGAGATGGTTTTGAGAGGAAGGGGCATGAGCAAGGCCGGATTTGATGAAGGCGGCGTGGAGCTGCTTGATTTCTGGGAGGGTGAAGCGACCGTCGGCGGTGGTCGTGAAGGGGAACAGCGGGTTCTGGAGATTGAAATGAGAGGAAGGAGAGGAAGATAGAGAGGTTAGCGATGTCATCGTGGCATTGCTTTCTGAGTCTCTTGACCTCTGCACATCGGTTGATATTTTCATTATATTTTTGTTATATATTTTGGCCGTATTTAACGCTGAATAATGCACAAATTTATTTTTTTTAAATTATAATATCGAAATCATTTTAATAAATTATTAAATATTTTTTTTTATTTTTTATTATTAATGTTTTTTATAAAATTACCATTATACTCTTCTACCTCTCTCCTCTCGATCCCTCGCACGCCCAGTGTGTGTAACCCACCGTGTGACTACTGACAGATCACGCGGCCTCGCACGTGCGTGGGGATCTGGAGGAGAGCCTCTCTCTCCTCCCGATCCCCGAGCACGGGCGACGCCGCGCTGCCGCCTATAGGTCCGACGATCGCGCGGCCTGTGCGACCAACTGGCAGCCACGCGGTGTGTGCGACCCACCGACAGTCGCCTGGTGCCAGCGCGATCGCCGGTGAGTGGCATTGCTCGTGCACGGGAATCAGGATAGGGAGAGTGAGGCGGGAAGTTGAAAGAAAGGTCGAGGAATATAATAATAATTTTAAAATAATTTAATAATAAAAAATTAAAAAAATTTATTTGATAATTTATTAAAACAGAATTTGATATTATAATTTAAAAAATATAAATTTATGCATTATTAAATATTAAATTCAGAAATCTGAATATAATTATTCTTAAAAAATATTTAAAACATTAATATTATACGGTGAATACTTAATTATATAAATATTACGTTCAATTAAATAATAAAATAAAATAGATATGTAGTGTAAAATATTTATAATTTGTTAAAATATAGAGTTCATGATAAATATCCATATTAAAATTGTTAAATTTAAAATTAGCCACTAATTAAACTAGAAGTTTAATATTTACCTCTAATATAAATAAACTTTGAGCATCAAAATATCAATTGCCACATATAAAAAATGTTTTATGGCAGCCTAAATGGTCTCAAACTTAAAATCCAATTTTTCTATCAAGAACTAATCAACAAAAATATTTTCATAAAAAAAAATTTAAAAAATATTGAAATATATTGCCATCGACAAACTATGGATGAAGTTAGACAAGTTGATGATTCATAAATCAATTAAAATATAATAAAAAAAAATAACAGTGAAATGCTTCAATATCACTACCACACAGAATATAAGAGCCAAAATAGTACTTCTAGATAGCTCAAGCAATTCAAGAAGATAACATCTATCAAGTCATAGTTAAAAAATTCTAATTGCAAAGGTATTCTCACATAGGAGTTTGACAGCCAGTACTTACATTGAACAAGAAAACAGCAGAAGTTGCTATAGATATAAAATCTTCCAGCATCTTATTTGGATGTAGAGAAGATAGCTGGCTCAGCAGCATCCTACCCAACAAAATCAAATGCTCAGTTTACTTCTTTTGCTTCATCCTGCAATGGAACAATGCTTTAAAATCACAAAATATTATTTACTTCACCTTGAAACAAGTTTTTCTACATAAATTCTTAAGCAAGTTACTGATAGATCCCTGCAGTTGACTCATAATTACAAGTTCATATTTTTTGAAGTCGTTCACTTAAATCTCTGATTAGCATTTTGCTTTATTTTTAGCTTCTCATTTTAAATTCTAGGAACCTTTATGGACCAACTGTGGGGAACTATCAGTAATTTGCCACTTTTATCTTTGATGACAAGAATACAGAGCAAATGGATTAGATTTCTATGTGCTGCTTCTGCATGATAAAAGCATAACACTTTATTGAAAATTAACAATATCCCTGTTTCTGTTTGTTTGCCAGTTTAAAATTAACCTGGTTTAATTTTAACCAGGCATATCACATCACATAAAATTTAATATTAAAAATTAACTTTATTTCACATCTTACACATATTACTAAAATAATAACTAACTTATATCACATCCCTCACACACCCCAACATAATAACTAACTTTACTTCACATCATTCACAACTTTCAATACAAAAATATCTCTATCCAAATTTAATTTTAACCTTGTTAAAATTTAACTTACAAATAAACAGACCCAATGTTTGACAGAAACCAAAAGGTTGGACTTCTTTTCTTCTCAAGGGCAGCCATTCCTCTGCTTCTCACCAAAAATTGAAAAGAAAATAGCGAATAGCTATATGCTAACGCCAATAATATTTGAAAGGATTGCACAGCATTTTGATCTGGGTTGGTTCATCGATTTTCCAAATTCAACATTAAGCTGAAATTAAAGAGCACGCACTGAAATTAAATCATATCTCAAATTGGATTTGGATTTGGGCTGGTGAAGCTTAAGAAACTTATATTTTGGGCTGGTTTCAGGTTGACTGATTTTAGGGTAGGTCAATTTCTAGCCCAACCCGGTTCCAAAACAATGAACCCAAACAGACACCACTAAGGTGTACCATCTAGGCTCTGACGAGATATTTCTTTATAGGGACATTGGGTTATCATTGCTCAAATAACAAATAATGCATTACGCCTAGGATGGTAATACTGAGAGTAGGTTGAAGCAAAATACACTAACGTATTGAATGTGTATTCTTTGATTTTCTTACTCAATAACAAGTAGAGAGCATTCTTCGCATGAGCATATATCTTAATTACTCCATTAACAAAAGACGGATTCATTTTAGTTCCTAGCACAACCGCAATCCAATTCAAACTACCAATTCTGATTTGAATAACAATCTGCATAACAGACATTGAAGAATTACATATTTGCCACTTAAATCCACAGATTTACAGCATAATAAAATTTTGCACGCCTGAAGGATTAGCAGCACAACATAGTTTGACCAAAAGGAAACTGGGGAAGCACCAAGGCTTATACATATCATGCACTTCAAACAAGAGTTCACCAATATGCAAGAAACCTTTTTGTTGGATGCATGAATAAAATTTGGTGATGCCCTCTCTCTGAGGCCATTTGCTACCAGTTAAAGATAACAGATCACTTTGAACAAAATACCGAGAGAATTAAGGGATTGTGAAAAGCACATCTGTCCCTTCCATCAACACTACATGAACCCAAAAATTCAGGCAGTCCATAAAAGCACATAACAAATCGCAACAACTGAAAATCAATAATCCCCTCACTATTTTTACCGACGAGGAGACTAACCTATAAACAATATTAAACCAAAAATCCTCCTCCATGTTATTGGTACAACAAAGTTTCACCTTTACCCTCTCTTTTTTATTTACCATCTTCTTTCCTATAGCAATACATGAGGTTGCAGAGCAATTACTAAAAATAGTCCATTATACAAAGCATAACTCATTTGGGCAGCAGCTAGTTGTCAGGTTTTAGGTTTATGAAGCCAAATTTATAGATCACTGTTACATGCAAGTAAAGGTTTACTTTGACACAGCCATAAAAATGACTTCATAACTTCATAATAGATCTTAAGCTACCTGCTAAAAGTAATGTCCAAAATGGCAAAACCTCACAATGTTCTACTCATCTATAATCTTTGCAATTCCAGAACGCCAATCTATCCATTAAATGACGAAACCTTCAAATGATCAAATTGCAGAACATACACCATAAACCAGAAAAAAAGCCACAGAATTGTATCAAATATTTGAACAAAAACCATAAGTTCTCCAAGAAAGTCCTGATTCTGTTACCCAACCACAAATCAAGATAAAAAACATGGCAGAATCCACAAAGACGAATTTCCTACGAGCAAATGATCTAAACCATAATCTTATGAAAAGAACTTCTTCTGCGATCTATATTAAGTTCAAATTCGAGGAAGGCCAACTTATACTGCTCACCTCCACTCAGTCTGCTTTGTACATCTCGAAATCCTGTTGACTTGAGGCTCAAACTACCAGTGCCCACTGAAACGATCGCCCCCATTAAATTAAGGGGCTTATATTAAGCCCAAAAATGATGCCTCCACTCAAACCAACATTAATTACCGCCTCTTCACATACATTGTTTCTCACTCCTCGAAGAACCACGAGACTCCAGTAGGCTGATTGTGCAGCTTCTTAGCAAGGAACAGAGGGAATCTCTTGCCACGAGGTAATTTGGTAGGAGAGATCTCTAGAATAGAGAAATGAGAATATGCGTTTATTACTTCTTTGGCTAATCATGGCGAAACCACTTTCGTTAACTGCTACAAATCTTCACAGCTAATAAAAGTTTAAGGCTTTAAGCCACCCTCAATTGGTGCCATCAATTTTATTTTCCATTAGGATTTTCCACAAAAAGTCGCTTGCATTCCATTCTTTCCCAGTTTCTATCTCCTTCCCACATACATCTGGTTCGTGCATGTTAATGTTGACGGTCTTCATCGCATGAGATCTCATATGTTCGTCCACAAGAACAGAAACCAAATAAATAAACAAATAAAGTACTAGGGTTCGATCCACACACCTCGCAAGCTCTTGCGCGTAGGGCGATTTCTTCATATCCTCCTCTGCAAACAAAGAGGACATCCAAAATCAAATCAACCAACGAAGCAATCAGGAGTGAGATTCTATAAGCAAGGTAGAGAGGTAGATTAATTTCACCAGTGAGGCCGAGGGTCATCTTGGTGATGACCGCGCCGGTAATGGCAAAGCCAACGAGGAAAGGCCAGTTCCTGTTCCACTCCCTGCGGAAGAATACTGGCCATGGATCGAACTTCCTCATCTTTCTCTCTCTTTCCACCTCTCCCCTCCCCTTCGATGGCGATCCGATAACCCTAGCAGCCGCAGGCTAAAAAAGTACGAGTTTTTTTTTTATTGGAAAAAAAAGTTTCGACGACTAATGTGTTCTGTTGGGTGAGAGAACAACATAAACTATACTTCTCCATCACTCATCGGCTTGATGGACGGCTAATTTATGATTATTGGTCTCCCTCTATTTTTTATTTTTTATTTTTTATTTTATTTATGAAAACTTCGCCATGAATTATTACGTCAAAGTTGTAGGAAGACTTTAAACACAAAACAAAACAAAACAACTCAATAAAAAATATTTATTATAAAAATAATTATAATAAAGATAATAAAATTATTTTATATTTATAAAGATTATTATAAAATAACTAATTAATACATTAAGATGGACTTTAACCTATTTATATATAGTTAACAACTCAAGTTCATCAAAAAAAAAAAAAACAAAACAACTCAATAAAAAATATTTTATCACACAAAATTAAATTTAAATATATTACATTATTGCTAATAAATAAAAACTAAAACTTTAATTCTTTTCTTTTTATAAAAAAGTTTTAGTTCTTAGAATTCACATTTTATGGCATAAAATTTAATGTTAAATTTTTAACTAATTTAGAATATAAAGTTTAGAGTTTTGAGATTTAGACTTATAATTTTCGAATTTAAAATTTAAAATATAATAAAATTTTCATTTTAATTTTAAACATTTACATTTTTTAAATTTCTGTGTTCTATATGTAAATAACAAGTTGTTAATAAAATTAGGAAAATTACAAAATTAAAAGTACAAAATTTGATTTTTTTGGTAAATATTATCGAGTTTCTATTGCTAATGCTTTGGTCATTTTAAAAAAATATGTATGATATAAAATAAATTAAATTAGTTATATTAAAAATTATATTGAATGTGAAATAAAATTAATTGATTTATTGAGAATTATATTGAATATAAAATAAAGTGATTATTTAATATTAAAATTTGTGTAGCGTGACATAAAAAATAATTTCAAAGTTTTTTAAATAAATTTTAAATTTTAATCATGACTCAAATTAATCTTGAATTTAAGTTTATTACCAAACATAGATTAATATTCATAAATTTGAACTTTTTTTGAATGAATATTTAAGGTATTAATATTTTTATGCGTATTTATGAGATTAGACCTCAGTTTTATATATGAGTCTATGAATTTAGCTGGAACTTTAATTATTAGAGAGATCCAGAAAATTAAAATATTATATATTTTAGGAATTTATTTGAAATGAATATATTTAAATTTATGAATTTACATAAAATAAGTGTCCTACTTTAAAATTTCATTAAAAAGAAATTCAAATATTTAAATTTGTGTGAAATAAAAATATAATTTCAGACTATCATGTCCAACTTGACAATGAACTAAAAATTATGACTAAAATTAGTCATGATTAAAATCTTAAATTTATTTTAAAAAATTTTAAAAATTATTTTATATTTCATCCCACACAAATTTCAATATTAAATAATTACTTTATTTCACATCTAACATAATTCTCAATAAATCAATCAACTTTATTTTATATTCTATATAATTTTTAATATAATAAACTCACTTTATTTCATATCATACATATTTTTCAAAAATAACTAAAAATTCCAATTAATTTTTTTTCTTATTACCAAACAGAGCCTCAAATAATATTATTTTTTTATCTTTTTTTTATACTTTTCCCGATTTTTTGGCCAAGATCAAGTGTAATATTTATTTTTTTTTGAGATTTTTATCCGTATGACACAAAAAACTTTAATATTTACTTATTAGACACCTTAAAGTTAAATATTATATGACAAAATTATTTATTTTAATTTTACAACTAACACACTCTAGTTAAAAACTCATACATCTTATTTGAGTAAATCATACATAAATTATGTTTTAACTAAACAAGGTTTATCAGAATAAAATTTAATCTTGGGTGCATCTTAAATCAAATCTGATCATTTATCTAATTTTTTATTATTAAAATGAACATCTAATAAAATATTCTATATAGTTAGCAGATTTAAATAATTTTTAACATGTTAGATTTGATTTAAGATATACTGAAGGTTAGATTTTATTCTGACGTACCATATCTAAGTTAAAACATAATTTATGTATGATCTATTTAAATAAGATATAGGAATTTTTAACTAGAATGTGTTGATTGTAAAATTAAAATAAATGAATGTGATTATGTAATATTTAATTTTAGGATATTTAATAAGTAAATATTAAGTTTTTTATATGGTAAAAACTCTTTTTTTTGTGGAGCTTATAACGGCTGTTTGGTCTGCGGAATGAAGGGTGAATAAACCGAATAGATTTTCTCCTCTGATAAAAGTAAATTCAAAAAATGAATTAAGTGGGCGTTTAGTTTAATGTTATCTTGATGTTATGTTATGTTATGTTATGTTATTTAGAGAAAGCAATTATTTGGTTTAATGATATCTATGAAGAGTTTTCTATTAGATTATAAAATTATTAGTCAAAAGATGAGATCTCGATGTCATGACATCTAAATTATATAACACAACACTAACATAACATCGAATCAAATGCCCCCTAAGATCAATTGTCTGTGAAGTTAGTTAATATGTTAGAAACTATGGAGATGCAGATTATTTTAGTATATAAATAAGATTTAAAATAGAATAAAAATATATTTTAAAATATACTTATGATATATATATATATATAGTAAAATTTTATATAAAAAATTAATTATATCAAAAAAAATAAATAATTAAATTTTAATATTAAAATTTAATATAATAGAATATATCAAGTTAAAATTAATATAATTAATTTTAATTTAGCTAAATAAATATTTATATGATATTTAAATTAGTTAAAAGTGATTAAATTTTAAATTTTTAAATAATAGTGAAGATAAGATATATAATAGTTTTTTGAAATGTGAAAATTATTTAAATTAGCAAAAAAAAATAAAATTTTATGATTTTTATTAATAAAAGCAAATAAAAAAGCGTGATGTTGAAACAGAGACCAAAATTATTTCATTTTTACAATTTTAGGGGGTAAAATATTTATGTTTTAAAAGTTAGAACTATTTTGTAATTTCCTCAAGCACCCAAGTAATATTTAATAAGCAAATAAAATAAAACAAAAAGATATTATTCTAAAAAATTAATTAATTTTTCGCCTTGGTACGGACGTGAAACTGAAACGAGAATGTCTTTCATATTTGCTAAGAAATAATTGGAATCGGCGAATCGGCGAGTCGGCGACGCTCGGAATCGGCCTCGTCATCATCGCCGCCGCTCTATTTCCGGCGTCTTACTCCTCCTTCCAGCAAGATTTCCTGTTTTTTGCACGAATTTTTACTTCTCCTTCTCTATTTAGATGGCTGTCTAGCTTACGAGGGCTCCTTACTTCCTGTCACTGCTGAGGGAGGGGGAGATCGGTGTCAGGGCCTTTGGCTCGATGCAATTTCGGCCGAGGGAATGCACAAGGAAACAGCCGCGTCGCAGAGGTCGGCGTACCTCACCGCGCTCTCGCAGGAAATTGAGCGGAAGCTCCAGAAGGTGGGAGATCGTCTTTTGATTGTAATCTTTGTGAAATATATTCGTTTTTCCTCTGGAGGCGACAACTGAGCGCGTGCTTAGTTGTCGAAGTTCTGAGTGAAGGTTGCTCTGATCTTTGGATATGTCCGTTTTACATGCAAGCAAATGGCTGTAGCTGGCTGAGAAGTGCGGAGAGTTGTGGGGTACTCACAGTTGGCTATTCCTATTTCTGCAGGCATTGAACTCTCCGTCCCACAAACTTGAACTGTTACAGCAGCTGTTTGCTGACATAGCGCTAGAGATTGACGATCGGGCAAGAGGTATGCCTATTTTCCATTATTGGGGTTTTGGATCCCTGTTACTGGATAAAGTTGCCAAATTTTAATCAATGATATTTGCATATAATAGGAAAGGTTTTTTCTGCTTGGCTTGTGCAATGGTTTTCATCCTGAGCAGTATCATCTTTTTGCCTGATAGATTATGTTGGTGACGTTTTATTATGCTACAATGAATTACATGCCATTATATTTGAGGGACTGGATATCATTCTTGTAATTTTTGTATTGTATTGTCTACTAAATTCTCCTTGAGCTGAAATTACAAGTTATAGTCTTCAGTTTCATTTGGTATGTGGAAATTTAAAATTTTTTGCATCCTAAACATGGTTTTGCTTAATGGTCTTATGCTCAAATTTAATTAGTAACTACAAGTAATTATAAATTGTTGATACTATAATCGATGCTCTCATCCCAGCTGTCCAAGTGGTGATGCCAAGTCAACAGTCTAGCCTAGATTTGTAAATTCCCCTTAACTTCCTCCACACTTTTTTTTTGTTTCGTGTTCTATTGGAGTCTCAGTGGCACAACCATTACTTGAATGACCTCAATGTTCAAGCCAACAAGTGACGACCACGTGGCAACACATAATCACTCTTCTCTTCATCTATAAACGAACAAAGGGCCTCCAAACTAATGAAGGAGCTCTTTCTTATTCTTTCTCGATTAAGAAAATAGAAGGGACTTCTTCCCCCGTTGGGCTTACCCATGAACTAGCATCATCCTTGGCAAAGTTCTTCCCCCAACTCATGATTGTTCGCGCCTATCACATTTATTCCTACCATGACTAAGGTGAAGAGCCTTAAGAAGTCAAGGACTCAAGGGGCACCAGAGCTCTTACCAACCGGAGTCTATTTCTTTCTTTTTTTTGACAAAGGTCTCTCTTTTTTTCCTAGAACCTTTATATCTCTAATTTAAGGTCACTAACCATCGTTTGAACCTATGCTTATTGGGGTCCAAGATTTTCCATCATTAGATAGCTTATGCCACCTCGACAATTTCTCTCCCTTTGACAAGTTCCAATAGAACCGTGGTGTTGGCTTTCTCCTTTGTCGATGCGGACAAAGGAAGTTTCATCCAAGTCCTCAGGGAGTAGCACGACCACTCTCGGCGAAGTACTATATTTTTCCAATGAGATTAAAAAAAGTTCGCTCTATTTTTACTCTCTTTGATAACACATGCTGATGGGTTACCAAATCATGGTTATTGAACTCTATTCGAGGCCACCGTTAGCTCGCCGGAGCTCTATGAAGGTTTCTCAATAATCCTCGAGGCTTCCCGTTTGTTGGAGTTGATGACAAATCCTAGACGTGTTTTCTTTTTCATTTGCATATCTCAACTTTGCTCTACTTGATTCTTTACTAACTTACTAGAAACCGCCAAAAGGGATTCATGACTCGTAAGGCTTTGCTTGCGCCTCTTCGGCTATCCCTGACGAAGCATCGACAAGCTTTAGGCAATTCCAACTACTTGGCTCTGATTTGCTCCCATTTTTTCTCTCTATTTCATGAATAGAGAAGAATATGATTGAGATTTGCTTTATTTAGGCCTTGTTTGGTTCATGCCTATTTTGAGGCAAAAGATTATTTTATTGATATTTTGTCACTAATTTCACATCAAGCATAAATTTCAATCTTAAGGCCCCATTTGGTTGGGGGACGTCATTAAAATTTTCCTTAACTAAAAACCTTATTTGATTTTTAAAAAATAAAATAATATTTTATATCTCATCCTACACAAACTTCAATATTAAACAATCATTTTATTTCACATCTAACACAATTTTTAATATAACTAATGCACTTTATTTCACATCATACATATTTTTTAAAAATCTTTCACAAAATTTTTTCAAATCATCTTTTTTCCTCCAACCAGACAGAGCCTAAAAATCAACTTTATTTCACATCCAATACAAATTCTAATATTAAAATTAATTTTATTTAATATCCTACACATTTTTCAATATTAAAATATATTTCTTTCCCATCAAACCTATAAAAGAATATTATCTCTGTTGCCCAGAGACAACCTTACAACTAAATGAGACCTTAGGCCTATATTTTTTGTTCTATCTCATCCAAGCCTATATTTCCAATATATTTATTTATTCTTGCTTTCTAAATGCCAATTAATTTGTATTTTTCATATTGTCTCCTTACAAGAACTCAGATTTCGTAGTGCAACCTTTTTGTTGCTTGACTTGACTTGTGGATGTAGGCAAACCTCTTTGAACCACATTTTAGTTTTCCTGTGGTATTTTTGTAGGCTTCCTTTATTTTTTTACAAATTTGAATACTAGCCCGATGGATGCTACCTTTGTGTATGCAAATTTTTCTGTCAATATTTTGGTGCCCTCATATGTAGGAACGAATTTCCTTTCTTGTTGATGGTGGAATGATGCGACTGGTGGCATATTACTCATCCCTTTGATACCTCCACCCAATGTCCTGGAGCTCCCATCACTTTTGAGAATAAGAATAGCCAAAGAAGCAATAAGTTTCTCTTAAATTATGTTTAAGAAGGATACTCACTTTTGCCCCTTTTATTTTAGTCATATTATTTTTTTTCTAACCCATTATTCATCTTGTTTTTGTGGTCACCTCTTGGGCTGTAAATGACCCAAACTGAGTCAAGTAGTGTTTTGTTCAAGTTTATGTTTGTTTACTAGCACTAAATTTGAGCTCATTTCGAGCTTGTTTGACCTCGATTCAAGAATGTAATGACATATTTGGTTTGTGAATGAGCTTTTTAATTTGTTCACAAATGAGTTTATATACTTGACCTATGAACACAAAAATTATAAACACATCAATGTGTTCATGAACTAGTTCATCATCATCTAATTCATTATTTATGATTTTGTTTTTGCACGAGAAGGAGAATTTTTTATGTCTGTACAATTTTAACAAGAATGAAGTTGAATTGTGCCATAAAAGAAATAGAAAATGAGAGTTATTTTTATAGAAGATGGGTTGTGCTTACTACAAATTAATTACTGACCTCTGGAAAATCTTAATACAATGCATCAAGAGATCATTGTGTTGTGAGATTTTTAATTTGTCATACCTCAATGTCAAAAACATCATGGAAGTTTTTAGAAATGTTGGAGAGGTTGGGTCAACATGTGGATACACAAGTCCACAGCTCCTCCCATCCCTAACCCCCTCAGGCAATGTGAGGACTAGAAAAAGCTCCCCCAAACTTTTGAGACTAGGGCTGTAAATGAACTAAGTGTTCAATGAACAACTTGATGCTTCATTTGATAAGAGTTTATTCAAGTTCAGTTCATCAAATTTAACAAATAAGCTTGAATATAGTTTTAAACTTCGAGTAATAAATGAACAAGTCTAAACATACTAACGTTTGATTCTTTAATATTTGTGAATTTTTCATATAAAACTCATGAACATGCTTGATTAGAAAGCTTGATATCAGGCCCTTTTGAATTACAATTAGTGGGTCATCTAATTCTATCTAGGTGTTTCTCCATAAGGTATCATGGTGTTCTAGATGATATTAATCCGATGATTCCCACGAGGATCCCTTACCAAGATAATCTCCACCTTACGCAGGCTTTTGTTTTCGATATGCATTGAGGATATCGATCTTCCCAATGGAGTTCCTCATCTGTCACTCTTACTTGCTTTATTTTCATTGATCATCTTTGTAGATCTTTTTGTTGTATTGTAGGCAAGAACCACGTTTTCTACTAGGGACCAATTTAATTTAGCTTGAAGATGTTAGATAAGGCGTAACTTAAGACTCGGTTTGATCGTCCAAGATCACATGAAATGATTGTCTTTGGTTAATTGTAGGGCTTATATGACAGGGACAAATAAAATAGTATGCAGGTTTGAATTCAATAAATAGAATTGTCTAGATTTGTAAATTTTCTTCACCTTAGTTGCCGCTCTCTCTGTTTAATCTTTCACGAGTGGCTCAGTGGCACAACCATCATTTGAACAGCCTCAAAGGCATGACCAACAAGTGACAACAATGTGGCAACGTATAACCACTCTTCTATTCATCTATAGAAAGCCAAAGGACTTCCAAACCAAGGGACAGAGTCCCTTTCATTCTCTCCATCTAGAAACAAATATTAATCTCTCCTTCCAACTGGGCTCACCTATCCGCCAGTATCATCCTACTACACTATAGAATTTTTTACGTCTTTTTGTTAGTAATTTTGTTTGATTAACTTAAACTGATAGTTTTGCAAACCCAAATGAACCTTTCATATTGCTCTGACCGACTAACCTATTTTTTTAAAGCATAAAACTCAAATAGAGCAACAAAAATATTTAACATAAAAATTAGAATGTCCGTGATTAGTTTCCCATGGTTTGACTGTTTTTAGTAATGGCTTATGTTTTACTTTGACAACCATACCCTGTTGGTAATTACTTTATGATATCTATTTTGTACAAAACTTCGGCCTTGGTAAAGCTTTGATCCTAATCCAATTTTTTTGTTTTTTCTTTCATTTTGTTGGGTATGGTGTGGTGGGTTTTCAAATTGGCCAAATATAGGAGCTTAGTTTCCTAAGGATCTATATGGGATTTGATCACTAACCAAACAATTGCTGAGGGCTCCATTGTGTAACACAGTTAGGCGTGTCATTTTGTGACTTCCATTCATGTGTTATTCAGCATGGAGTTACATTTGAACAATACTGTGTACACAGCCTGCTTTCTGTTGCGAAAGTTGTTTCAAAATTGAGTTTGCATTCAAACCACCTCTAAGTTATTGACATTAAACTTTTCTATGTGCTTATTTTTCTTGGAATTGCTATTTAGTGAACAAACTGTTTTTGTTGGAGATTAATGTCATTGACACTAGTGTCTTTTGTTTTGTGTACATAAAGACATAATTCTCAGCAGTGACAGCCGTGGAGCCAGCAAAACAGTTGAAATTACTGAAAGCTGCCTGTGCTTTTATGATGTTCTTGCAAACCATTTTGTCATTATGCCTGAAAATGGGAGGCGTATTCTTGATTTGATAGTCCTTTTGTGGAGCCAATCTTTTGCTTCCCATATATATTCGCTGCTTTTTCACAAATGGGTATGTATGTCTTTCCCTTTATAGATACATGCATTCTCTTGCATTTTATCTATTTGATATACCAACCCAAATCATTGGTATTAGGATGCTACGGCTAAATGGTGATGAACTTGTTTAGTCTGTTGGTAATCACACCATCTCTTCTGATTAGAAATTTCGTCATGTAGAAATCATCACCTTAATTTTGTTCTCAGTTGCGAAGTTCTTTTGGACGGTGCTTAATTCTTGGAGTTCAGAATTTTTTCAAGGCAGTTTGTTTGTTATGGTATTGTTTTTTCTAATAATGCACTGTCTTTGAAATGAACTCTTAAGTGACACTTGGTGACATGCCATGGGAGTCAAAAAACTAATTGAGATGTGAATGGCTTTGTCACATTGATGTAATTGGATATCAAGTATCCTTTGTTAACTAACAGATGGTCACTTAAAACCCCATTTAGGTATAAACTATGCCTTAAAGGTAAAAAGTGGACTTAGGTAAATCTGTAGTCAACCTTAAAGCTCAATTTAATAATCAGGATCAAATTGGACATGTGACCATGTTATTTGTTGCCATGTGAAGTCATTTTTCTATGTGACTTGAAGATTGAAAAAGTTTAAGTTATTTAAAAGCATTGTTGTTAATAGCAATTTATTTTTTCAGTTCATGTTTTCTTATGTAGTGAATTGGTACATAAAAAATGGCAACTCAAATTGAAATCATTTTAGTTCCATCACTCATGCATCGATTATTTTTTACATGTTCTAAATGATTTATCTCACTATTATTGTGTTTTAGTTCAACTGGTATGATAATGACGATATTAGCAGGATCCAAGCAAGATAAGTAAAATGGAAAAATGCTTCTGGTGTGTCGTGCAATAGAAAATTTTCATCCAGACTTAAGAGTAAATTTTATAAAACTGTAATAAGACCAGCGATAATATATGGTGTTGAATGCTGGCCTATAAAGAGGAAACATACTAAAATAAGTGTTGCAAAAATGGGCATGTTAAGGTAAATATGTGAATATACACAAAAAGATAGAATGAGAAATGAGTATATCCACGAGATAATTAGAGTTGCACCAATTGAGGATAAATTTAGGAAAATCGAGTTATTAGACTTTGCCCATGTACAAAGAGAAAGAGGAAGACCAAAGAAGACATGACAATAAACTATAAGGAGTGATCTTACTCACTTAGACTTAGATAAGGATTTGTTAATTGATAGAGTACAATAGAAACGAATGATTCATGTAGCTGACCCTACCTAGTGGGATTAAGGCTTGATTGTTGTTGTTGTTGTTGGTATTTTTGAAATTTATGGTTTTATGAATATGTACACTTGGTTGTTTTATTTTTTTGTAATGCTCTTGATTTACTGTGCTCTAATATTATGAAACATCGATTAAAATGAATCAATAATATCATTATGAAAATGGCTAAACATTAATGAAAAATTGCTAAAATGAATTTTCATCTCATGAGAATGGATAAGGCTTGATGAAACATTCATGTCATGAAAATGGCTAAACCTTGTTGAAAAATTGCATGTTCTCTAAGTTGCGCTTGGTTTTTTTTATCTTTTTTTTGTAGTTATTCGAAGTTCCTGTTGAAAATCCCGAGGCTCTCTTACGATATGGTTCTGCTCTTGTTCAAGGTGCTACTAATGTCTTCTGGTATGTAATTTTATGTTCGAAGATTTTGTTTGATATGGTGGTAATTTTTTTCATATTCTTGGACTTTGGCATATCTGGTAGCAATTATGTTATATAGTTACTAGTCCTAGGTTTCTTATTCTTGTCTACTTAGATGCTAGAATGAGTACACATGTCTTGTTAACCTTTATTAGTTGTTTTGTAGTTTGGTAAATACATAAACTTTTTATATGTATAATATTTTGTTTTTATTCTCTTTTACTTTTTGAAATCAATTTTTTTGGTTAAGTATGGTTACAGGTGGTATTTTAGATTGGTATGTCTAACTCATGTCAACCTGAATCAAACCCTACTCACTTGGTTCATACACAAACCAGGCTCATTTAATAAATTTGTCATTCAGTTGACCCTATAACTAGCCCTTTACTAGTCATGTTGTGCAATCCAACCTAGTAATTCGATTTGCGACGGCTTGTATCATAGGAGTAGCAGTGTAAGGGCCAATAAAGGCAATGAATGGTGAAGGCAGCGATGGTGATGAACTGTGTGTGGTGGGAAGGATGATGTTGTGTTCAAGAGTGGCATTAAGCACTCCATCGCGTTGAGGAATAACTAGAGAATCTTATCATAGTCAACATAGTCAATTGAAATGAGTGACAAGTACTTAGGACATTAGAGATTAGGAATGACACTATGATGTCAACTACAACAAGCAACGAAAAAAAAAGAAATGCTACTGTGGATAAGGCTTTTGGCAGCCATGAAAAGGGGCGGGAGGGGGCGGGTAGGGAATTGTTGTCGGTGGATGGTGTGAACAATTTTGAAGGTCAGTGGTGGCTTCATGATGTGGTTTGTTGAGAAGGAGAAGACAGTTTACTTGGTGTTGGTTGGTGAAAAGTTATTGTTATGAGCAGCTAGTTGGTGGGCTCAAAGTTAAGGAGGATTGAAAAGAATTATTTTACATATTAAAAAGAGATTTTGTGAAATTTAGCCTTGGCCTATAATTAGCAAAGTCAAGCACTAAAAGTGATATCCTATGAGAAAACTCAATTGGGAGAGACATTCACCCTACTCAATCGACATCTTTGGTATATGCAAAAATAGCGACATAATCGGTCGCCAATAAGGCGTTTCTATACGTGTGTCACTTTACAATATGAAGAATATAATAGTGAGTATACAACATGTGAGTATTTGTCATAGGATCCACCCTTACTGAGTTCCCGATGGATACCGACCCATTGTCTTGCCATCTTCAAGCCCTCTTATGCGTTTGTGCTTTCCACCACCACCACAACTCATGTGAAGCTTCAAGTCCATTGCTGCAATGAGTTGCCATGATGGTCTCTCAAGACAGCTTTAGCTCTCGATTCTTCATTGGCTTCGACTCCACCATCAAAAATTACCTCTAATCCAACTTGAGAGTGGGGGATCCAAATGGAAAAAAAGGTTTTACCAGAGCCACATTGGCTAGTTGATTCCTAGTTCCCCAAGTTCGAGTGAAGTAAAGGTCAATCGAGGAGTGCACGTGAGCAGCTATTGCCACAAGGGATGAATAAGGATTTGCGCGAACCTTTGCATTCTGTGCTCTCCAGATAAGATGTTAGCATGCAGCCCCCTGCTTGTGCTCTGCCATACCCATATAAGATAAACCAACTTGAACCCATACTATGTGTGTCAGATTTGGGTTAACCAACATTGATCCATACCCATATAAGGTAAACCAATACCTGGTTAAACTCAGATTTGGGTTAATCCAGATAATCGCCCCTATTTATGACTGGATTACCAATATGAAATTTAAGGGACAGTTCATACATTCAAGTGAGTTTTGGCATTCTCAATTTTTTTTCATTTAGTTTCTGCTTGATTTTGTCAATGCATCTCTTCTGGTTTTTGTTTTTTGGGCAGGATTGACATTCAAACAAACACAAGACGCTTTTTATCCCTATTTCACGTAAGAGGATAGTTAGCTTTGTGCTCCTTAGTCTCTTCCAGTCAGCCCATCCATTCCCCATTTCTTCTTTCAAGCGTGATTCACAATTTTTAACCCGTGTCTTATCTTACCTGACAAGTTTGTTTGCTTTCTCAAAAGTATCTTCTGGAGGATGTTGCACTTGTAGCTGCTCGCATAGAAAGAATATCATTGCAGGTATAATTCTTGTTCACTTCTTTTATAGAATTTCACTGAACAGTAATTGTTACTCTTAAATATTGCAGGCCCGTCGTGACCTATTTTATCTTCTTTCCAGATTCTTGTTCTTTTACAACTTCGGTATGTCTGTTGAATATGTTAAGCTCTTGTTATGAGGCACCTTTTACTTAATACTATTTACCTTGCTGCCAGATCACAAGCTTGAAAGTTTCTTGAAGCATTTTCCTGTTTCTGCCAATGCTTTTTTGGTTGGTGGCCCGGCAGATGTATTTGTGATTGAACTGACTGATCAGGTAATTTTTTTGCATTGGATGCAATAGTGGATCTTTACTCTGTCATAATAGAAGTGGGCATAATTCATTTGACATTTAATTACCAGATTCAGAAGCTTAAAGTGGAGCCAGTACTTTTGCATTACCTTTCCAGGCTCAGATCTCTTCGAGGTACTTTTTTTTTATGGACCTCAAGGTAGGTATGTTTATATAGGATTTTAACTAGTTATGGGAAAGGTAACTACGGATAAAGGGTCTGGTCCATACTATAAAATTTGAAACTGCATTTTTTTATATCAGAAAACAAAATCGAAACCAAATGTACTATGATAGTTAACCCAGTAAGTGCTTAATCGAAATTTTGTTTTGATTAACTTTTTGTTTTTTATGATTTTATGATAATGTGAAGTTATGAAAAATGCGTGATACGATAAATTTACAAAATGAGGTTGTTAAAGTCTGGTATATAATCTTACAAAAGTTTTTGAAGTCTGAATGGTAATCCATGAAATATAAATATGTACATATCAGTCGTGATGCGGAACAATATGCGTGATGTAATCTTAATTAGAAATCAGTAAATAATTTAACAGATGAACATAAAATTTATCCAGGAATATTGTTGATAATAGTTATGTAATAATTAAAAAATCACAGGTTCGAGAAGTAAATTGATTTCAAATATTTAGAAACAAGCCCAAATGATATATAGTAAATTTACCAACTGATTTAGGGCAACTATATCTCAACAAGTCAAAGCCAGGGTACGCAGTAATATAGGAATCCTCACAATGTAACATTACCCGACGGCAATTTAATCACACAGTAATGTTCAGGTCACACAGGTGAGCAAATCAAACAGTCCCAATAGCAGACACCACTACAAGATCTCGTAAGATATTCAAAAAAATATTCAGTTGATGTTCAGATTTACCTCAAGTCGAGATTCCATTACCACAGGGACGAGTCAAAACAATCAAAGCTGATAGTGCCGAGGCGAACGAGCAGCGAGGCAGAATCGCCTAAGCTGAGGGCGGCGAGTAGGTGACAGCACAGAGGACGGCAGCGACGGCGGCGGCAGCAAACAGGGTGGGTGCGGGTGCGACGAGGTCGAACCGAGCGAGAGCGCGGAACCGCAGGGCACTGGGGCGGAGGCGACGAAGCTACGCGGCTAGGGCAGTGGCGGCGAGATCGCCGGCGTTCGCCGGTAGCTGGCGG
>JAEMOT010000017.1:311523-355641 GCA_019297695.1 Apostasia ramifera | reverse complement strand
TGGGCTGTCGCGGCTTAGTGCGCGCTATCGCAGGGCCCGCATGAGCGCGGGGCGCGCTCTGGTGCCGGCACTCGGCGCCGTCGCTCGGCGTACTTAGGGCATAGGCGTGTCCGAAGAGTCTGGCAGAGCTGTACGAAGCTGTCGAGCGGAGTGAGCGAAGTCAAAACACGGTAAAGGCTTAGAGGTGCAAGGCGAACAGAATCGAACCCGGAGGTGAAGAGCTGGAGCGGGTGGAGTTTAGGGATTCTCGTCCAAGGCCCAAGCCCTTTCCTATCCGGGATATCGATTCATTCTAGAATCAAATAATCTCAAGGGAAACACAAGTTAAATTCATTTAATATTGGAAAAATAAGAATACCAGGGAGAAGTTTATATGGACCTCCATACAAACTGACTCAATAAAAAAATACACAATGTAATAAATTTCTCACACAAACGAGAAAATACCAGATAGCATGCCTAAAATGACAATCACAGAAATAAAAATTACTAATACAAAATAAATGCGAGAAATAAAATCATCCCAGAATGGAATCTCCAATCAATCAGAATGAATGAGAGATTTCCAATCCACCAAGTCAGCGATTCGCAGCATCCATCTTTCCAAATCTGTCCTAATAGTCAATCGATCCAGATCAAAGCAACGTAACTAGATCCCGGCCGTCGATGGTAAACTCTGCCAGGAATGAATCGACGATCGATCGTGGTGTCCCCACCAGTTAACCAAACCAAATTGCATTTTGCTACATCATTGGTTCTGTTCTATAACCAATGGGTTTTAAGCCATAACGCTGAAACTGAAAATGAAATATTAGAATCAAACTTGAAACTGCCAGTTTAGTAAAACTGCTTTAAATTCTGTTTTTCTATTCTCAGTTACTTTCTCATTAGTGGATTAGTGTGCAGTATATAATTAACGTTTGTTCACTTTTGTAATATATTTAATGTCTGCCCTTTAGGTTTAGAGCTGAGGATGACTACAAGTACTAGACTGAAGGCTTGTCTCTACAGTTTTACTTCCCCTGGAGGTCCGATGTATCCTACCCGAGCTGTTCGCCATGCAGCCTGGGATGCATTGGATCTGCTATTCCCTGTGAGTGACTTTTTCTTCTACTTTCATTCTTCCAGCCCGAACATCATGTACTAAATTCAGATTTGTTTAGTGTCATGCTTGGACAAATGATCCCCAATTAGAATAAAATTGAGATTAATTTAGTATGGAACTATTTGTTTCGTTATACTAATAGTCATTTGACCCCAATTTTTTTTTTCTTGTTTTTTGATCTTATTCTTGAGTGCTTGAAAAGATTTGTCTTTGATACCATGTTACTTCTTTTATATGAAAAAATTCACTATTTTGAACTGGAGAGATACTTGTAATAAATGATTGTATCAGAGGACAGGAGAAAATAATGTGGTTGGGCTGGAAAAATAAAAAGGACCTTTTCGTCATAGCTAATATCTAACTATTAAAATATTACTTTCAGCTTTTACTCAGTTGTAGGATAGGATTCTGGCTATTAAAATGTCTAATATAAAGTTTTCTTGTGTCTTCTTTTAGAGAGAGACAAAGGAAATGCATCATTGTTATTTATCTTGTTTTGTTCACTCATTTCCCCATTGAAAGAAAGAAGTGTAGCAAGTTAGCATGTGATGATGATGTTAAACTAAAATTTGGATATGTTTAACTATAATTTTTATGAGTCTGTATCCTATTTGAAAACATTTGACGATTTGTCCTCTTTGGGATAAAGTTGCCAAAGTTAGGTGCATTTGGCAATCATCTCTAAGAACTCAAAACTTAAGTTTAAGCTGCTAAGATTTAAAGCACATCCGAACATTCCCGAGGCTTTTAAGTAGTTTTAAATTTATAACGACCTTAAACTACTTTTAGCTGCTTGTAATACAAGCCACTTGAGGATGACTTAAAATATAAGCTGACTTAAATCTTTGAAGAAACTTTAGATTGTGTGGAAATTCGAATTTTTTACATACAACTAAAAATTATACCAAATTTCTTGGGTCACGAAACAGGCTACTCATGAGCACTGCACCTTTTGTTCGAATTATAGACGGATCTCCTGAACGGTTATTTGTCATTTGTTTGATTTATCTTCAATCGTTGTCATCATCATTATCAATGTTCAAATCTTTTTAATAAGTTTGATCACATTCATTTGAGCATCCTTTTTACTTGTAATTCCCTTAACTTGCAATTTATTTACATCGATTTTTCATTTTTTTTGTTGTAACATCAATATGAATACAGGTTGGGCGATATCCAAGGCATGTGATAAGCCTCTTCTTCAGACTGCTTTATCCATGGTGTTGGCCCTCATCATGCTGGAACTTCATCAAAACTTGTATAACCACTGTTTTATACTCTCTGATTACGTTGATTTATTCGAGTTGGGAAAAGATGACAAAATCGAGAAACGATTAAACCCAGAACACCGCTTAATGCTCAGGTGTATTTCGTCATTCATATTTTGTATAGTGCTGTGCGAAATGAGTTTTAAATTTCGTGCTGTTTGAAACTGCAAAAATTAGTGTTACTGCAATTATTTGCGAGTTTTCTTTTGCAGTGATCACGATTTATTAAGAATTTCAGCATTTACCGAAGATCTTATACAGTTAGTTGGTCACCAGCTGCTTCAAATAAATTGTGTTTTTCGTTAAACATACAAAAAGTTGGTGCTTTTCGTAGTTTTTTTTCGTGTTACACTTTTCTTATTTACTTTAATTTGGTGAACTCTGGGATAACTAGATTCGAATTTTTTATGAATATCAGATTTTTAGTTGTTTTTTTACTTTAACATTAGGAATTTGTTTTGAATATTTATGTACATATATGATAATTTTTTTTTTGTTTTCTTTTTCAGTGTGTTTTTTAATTTAAAGATTAAAAATTTTTATGTTCAGTCTCATAGTATAATTTTCTTGAGTGTTATTTGGCACAACACATGCGATATGATTTTGATGGTATGAAATTTAAATAAAATTCTAATCCTATAATTAGCCTTATTTAATTCAGTGATATCTTTCTGTTCTATATAGTGAATTTAGATTCTAATTTATTTAATGGGTTAAAGTTTTAAATTAAGTTTGAGTTTGTGTGTTGGTCCTTTTGAGTTTTTGGTTTTTTTTAGTTAGGAAAAAAAATAATTTTAAAAATAAATGTAAAAAATTTTAAAGAAATATATATAATATGAAATAAAATAATTATTTAATATTAAAATTTATGAAAGATGGAATATAAAATATTATTTTATTTTTTTTAAAATAAAATAATATTTTTAAAATAAAAAATTTTAATTATATCTAATTTTCTTTTTCAATTAGGCAGGGCCTAGGCTCGGAAGCTATCTGGCCTTTTTTATCAAAACAAATTTTTATTTTTTATTTTAAAAATATAAAAATTATTCTATATTTACGTGTGTATGTTTCACTATATAATTTTTTGAAATTAAAATTTTTTGATAGTCTTTTTGAAATTAATTATAAATTTTATTTCCAGTCACTAAACAGATTCCTTAGCCTCTCAATATAAATTTTGGTTTATTTTTGCATCTTTCTAATTATTTACTTAATTTGCATTTTGGGTTCATGCCGGAATGATAATGCTCAAGGTTTTAAAACTTAATTTTGATTTCAGTTTTAGTCACAAGATGAAAATATAAATTTAGGGATTTTCATGCACAATCCCATTATTGAAAACTTATACAGATCGCTAAGGATTCATGTTAAACATAATCTTTTGGTTAAATTATACTCAGGTCCCTGAGTTTAAGGATTATTATCACACAGGTTCATGTTTTTTAAATTATACCATCGGGGTCCCTAAATTTTCAAAAATTATCATCTGGGCCNGGTGGAGAGAGAGGGAGGGTAAGGGTATAATGGTAATTTTATATTTTTTAATAATAAAAAAATAAAACAAGGACCCAGATGATATTTTTGAAAACCTAGGAACCCCGATGATATAAATTTAAAAACGTGGACCTGTGTGATAATAACCCTTAAACTCAAAGACCTGGGTGTAATTTACCCTAATCTTTTTTTTCTCATTCTAGACTTGAGACCTAACAACGACGCATTAAATTAGAATGCAAAGGATGAATCTATAATCCACTAATCTTCATTCGAAGAGCTGGTACATCAAAGTGAAGCAGACAAAGTCCTAGTAGGTAAAGGTAAAGCCGGACAGTCTAACATAATAACTTGTAGCTTTTGTGAAAGATTTGGGCACAACAAGAAGGCTTGCCCAGGACTACTGATTAGTTCCTTTATTGTAATCATTATATATTTATGTGTTTTGATATTTATTATTATATTTAAGTTAGTTGGTGATTAATTGTTTATTGAGTTTAATGTGTGTAGATTTTGAATTGTATTGCTAACTTAATGCTTCACATTATAGTTAAAGTGTAGAAGCTTAGGAGTGAAATCATGCTTAATTTATAGAGTGTTAGTGTGATCAAGAATAATAAGCAATCCTTGGAGATCAAGAAGAGTTTATTTAAAAATGAAAATTCATATATCAGGTTGTTTTGATCAGATGATCAATCAAATATTTTTGATTGATCAACGAAAACTGCACTTTGTCAATGATCAATCGATCATGAATCATCTTTTGATTGATCAAAAGTCTACGATCGATTAATCAATCAATCAATATGAGTTTAATCCATCAAAAGAGAGCTACTTGATTGATCAAAGATAGTCTAATTTGTTTGTCAAGTTAATTTTAATTAAAAAAGAAATAATATCAGATCTTTAATTTAAATTTTAGAATATAATATTATATAAATTTATAATTTTAAATTTTTAACATTTAAATCCTTGAGAAGGGAAGATTGAAGGGAGAGAAGAGAGAGAATTTAAGCAATTTAAAAAATTATAAAAAAAATTACATTTGCTTTTTACTGCTAATAATTTATGTCCAAATAGACCTTACTGATATACTTAGTTTAATTATAGGAGCCACATGACTTAAGGATCAAAATGTTATAGAATGAGCGACTTATACACAAGAATCAGGTCAAATACAGACTCATTACAAGATCCGAAAATCGAGCAATCTAGATTGGAGTTCTTATGAGTTAGACACATACCTGATTTAATTTGGTCAATATGAAGATCCGAGACTCGAGCAATCTAGATTGGAGTTCTTATGGGTTAGACGCATACCTGATTTAATTTGGTCAATATGATTAGTTTGGTCTTTGCTTTGACTTTAACTTTGACTTTGAATGCAATTAATTATCATAATTTTGTGTTTTCCCAAAATTTCCTACGACTTGGAGGCATAGAATTATTTGACTTAGGCTTGGTGGTCAGTCATTATTATAGCATTCATTTCTCCTCTGCTGTCTCCATAAGATCCACGTAATATTATACTATAAAATCAAAGACTTAAATGTAATTTACCTTAAAATTAATTTTAACTACTTTTATTATATGTTAATTTTAAATATTAAGTAATAAAATTAAATGTAAAAAATTATAAGATTATAACTCTAAAATAATATTTAGATGTTACTAGAACAATCTAGATGTTACTTTAATTATAATGGATCAGGCTGTATTGATTTTTTTTTTTTTTTTTAATATAATAGCAATGAGCCAAATAAAAAATAATTATAATATAGATATTTAAATATAGTGAGCATCTAAATAACATTGAACTAATTGTTTACTAAGTATTTTATATGATTTTCAATGCTAGCCTATAAAGCAAAAATATGCAAATAAAATAAATGTTATAAAAATAAGAATGCTAAAGTGGGTGAGTATGCATGAAAGGACAGAATGAAAAATGTGTATATCTGCAAAACTATTGGAATAGCCTCAATTGAAGATAACCTCAGAGAAAATAAGCTCAAATAGTTTGTATAAATAAATTGTAGGTTGATGAAAGTTCTAATAAAGAGAGTTGAGTTATTATATTTAACTCATATAAGAAGAAGAAGAGGAAGATTAAATAGGACAAAGAAGGAAACTATTAGAAGGGATCTTACATATTGAAAAAAAAATGAGAAGTTTTTATTAGAAAGAATGTGATGAAAATAAAAAAAATTATGTAGCTGATTCCACTTAGTAGGATAAAAGGTAAATTGTTGCATAATAACAGTCATTATACTAGAAACTCAGATAAGAGATCAAAATTTTCGATTTCGTACCGTACTCGAGAAGCTCAAATTTGAGGTGAAACCTTCATGACTGCTTTGTTCGATGCCTCCCGAGCTTTAAACGTCGTTGCTTGAATAAGTGAAGGTAGAGTTTCAACCACAACACTGGGTACAGCATCAGCACTGCCTGCAGCCAAAAAAATAAAAAATAAATGACACAACTAATAGCATGCAAAATAAATAAATAATAAATGATAATAAAAACTGAAATTGTCAAAAGAACCATGGGAAAATGGAGACTGCAGCTAAATTCATCGCTTACCAGAACAAATGTATGGTAGCTGATGAAGGCTTTGCTAAAGAAGCTGGAGTAAAGATTTTTCTCCTTTATATATGGAAGTGCTCTTGTACATAAGCCACACTGCATGGAAATTAAGTTTTAGTGAAGAGTACATTTTTCATACAGGAAGATTAAAATAACTTGAATCGAATCCCAAAATATGAAACATGCTCAAAACTAGCTTGAATTTGAGCCCAATACTCACGTCTAACCTCAAGCACAACGCGGCTAATGGACCTTTTCATCTAGAAAAAAATGTTAATTTCAGTCAACTTGGGCTAAACTCAAAATGATTTAATCTTGACGCTGATCAACTTAACCTCGAACATGTATATAAGTTAGTAGACTCTAGCTCCAAACAAGTATATTTTATGTTAACCTAAACAGGGAATTATATAGATAACACAAGAACATTATATGGCTAACACTATCTTCCATTTCATACGATACAAGCAACTCTCAAGTCCATCAAACAGTAACACATCGTTTAACTTCTATTAAAAAAGTTTGCAATATTCTGAAAGAAAACAGATAGAATTCACATTGCAAATTTTTACTCGATGCATGGATGATTTCAATTCGCGTCATGTTTTTCGAGCGTGTATTGAGTAAGGATTATTATCGCCAGGCTACAAGAATGAACAATGTATTAAAATGTTAATTAACCTTACTTTCTCCGGGAGCTACGCCAATGGGATACAATACGATAAAGGCAGTGTACCTGATAAGAAAAGCATAACCTTTTGGCATTCAGAAAGAAAACAGAGAGTAAATGTCTAATTGACTGAACTTGGCCATCAACTTCATGCGTGAACTTAGCGAATAAAAGATATTCAACCAAACCTCAGGTAGGTGAGCCATGATGGACAAATTCCTAAAATGGTGGAAGTATAATGTGAATATCTGATCACCTGACACATTAGAGAATGAATTGTCACAATGCTCTCAATACGTAAGTACATATATAATAGCAACAACAACAACAACAACAACAACAACAAAGCCTTAATCCAAAAAGCAATAGATGGAAAATGGCTACAAGTACAACAGTCAAGAATGATACTTTCAGAAGATTTAGATGTTAGATTTGTTTAACTTTCAGAAGATCTAAATGTTAAATTAGACAAGCAAGCAGAGGAAATTAAAAGGAGGCAGCTACGCTGCATCAAATTTGAATAATTACAGTCATAGCACAAAAAACTGCATATTAAAAACTCAAGTGTCCAAATTCACACATGCTATTAATTTTCATTGAAAAGATACTGAGAATACTAGTCCCCAAGTGTCCAAATTCCAATCAATTCTATCTTTACTATAACCGATTGTTCACTGTTCTCATGCAAATGCATTTTAATTATGCAACAGTCTTTTAAAAACACCATTTCTAGCAAATACAGCAATCAAATTTAAAGAGCTTTTAATGGAAAATTCCAGCATCTTTGATGATATATAATGATTGTTAGATTTTGTGGTATGTAAAGCTTGTTTGTGTTACATAACATAGCAAGAGCTGAATATCAAGTATGTAATATTATCATTATTTTCTGCTAACATTTGACTTTGCCGCATAAATTCTTTGCATGGTGAGCGCTCAATTTTTACTAACTTTCAGTAACTATTTTCTAATCTACGAGATTTTCAAGTAGGATATCATGAACCTAGCCAGAAGAAAAAGTTCACAGATGGAAACCTATTGATCCTGCTCGTGTTTCAACTACCTGGAAAGATATGCAATTTCCTTCAAACTGCTAATGCAGAACATTTACTAGATTTCTAAGTCGTTTCTAATCAAATAAAATGAACATAACACACCTCGGACATGCTCCAAGCCATAAAGGTTATGAAAACTGCATAGTGTCCCTGAACCTGCAAAAGGAACAAAATAATCTATAAATGGTTTTCTTTCTTCGATAATGAAGCAATAAGATGCCTCTGCCCTGTTAATGAAGCTCTCTTCAACAAATCTAATGGGTAAGAAAAACAAAAAAAAAATGAATAACAAAGAACATTAAAAGGATAGAAAGGTGAGCACAAAGTTATACATAGAAAAGTTATCAAATAGGGAAAAAAACATGATGTTATTCTTGGCAGTTTCAAATCTAGTATAACATTGAGATGAGTATAGCAGATGCATATGAGAATACAATATGACGAAAGTAAAGAGGTAAAGGCTGAAATATCTTTCCTTCTCGAGTCATCGGCGAAGAGCCCCATCGATGGACTTAGATCTCCAGCGAGAGCTAAGGTGAACCTGGATCAATGTAGTGGATCTTGGTAAGGGAGAGGAGCTACAGAGTTCTGGAGTTGGTAAGAGTGATAATCGAGTGAAAGAGAGAGAGAGAGAGAGGAAAAGAACCACATCTCTTCTATTATCAAAGTATTTATAGATGTATTATAACGGTAAAAACATGATAGCGACAACAATTTGGCAGTAGCTTTTTCTTCTACCTAGGAAACAAAAAGGTGGGGATACGATTAATTAATAGCCCGCTTTTTATCTTACTATCATTGAGAGGTAAAATGTCGCAAGACCTCTGTTTGTGGGGATGGTCATTTGTTCGATAACTCTAATTCTTGTTCAACGAGCTTCCTTTAGATTATATTTGCCAAACGTTACCAGACAAACTCCAACAATAGATCTAAGAGTATACAACAAAGATTTAAGATCTGAAATCATAATCAACAACCCCATATTTACAAATGCTTTGCTCTCGTATTTTTCCTGCACCCATTAAATCTTTCATCACTTCAACGACACATCACTAGTTCTTGATATTTACTTAAATCTACATGTGTAACTTTTCCTTCCAAATGGTGATATACTCAATTACTATAATATTTTCACCCAACCATTCGTAAGTTTACCTCGCATTATATAAAAATTCTTTTGTACACAGTGCTCGAATTACTAGCCACTATTTCAGAAATTCAGTAGAAATCATAACTCTGAAAAAGCTAAATGTGACAGCCCTTAGATGAAAAGGGTGGACAGTGATCAATGAGTGATGTCTCAAGAGAAGATAATTACTATAACAAAGTGCAACTCCTAACAGACTTCTAGGTCAGATGATGAGTGGTGAGAAGAACACAAGAATAAATCATACTGCATTGGAAAGGAAGAGGAGTTCCTGAGGTATATAAGTAAATAAAATAATCTCAAATGATAGAAACGCCTTTTAGGGTAAAACAATATGAGGCTAATAATGGACAACTTCGCAATTAATTGTGCTTAAGCTAAAGTAGTATTGGGATGGGTGACCCTCATGCGAAATACTCAACTCATACAAATCCCTAAGCCGAAGCGAACAATACCTCTACAGTTGGGATACGAGACATTTCACTAACTATACTCTAGATCACTCAGAAACAGCATAATTCATCCCAGAACTACAATGACGAACACAACAGACATTTTTAGAGGTTCTTATGCATTTGCATGATTTTCAGCTAAGGCGCAACAAGACGATCAAATTGAAGTCAATAGATCATGATTCTTCTCTCTCAAGCATTACCTCAACTATTTGGCGAACAATGGAGAGCAAGAAGTGAATCCTCCCTGTCGGCTGTCGCTTGCAACAGAGTGACCACCACCCCGCTTCGAATCAATCCTAGCAAATACGATTACAAAATCTAATACTAGTCCCAAGAAAAGAGAAGAAAAAATGTACATAATCAACTCCTTCAGCACCAATAACATACCTAGGGCAGAGTGAACGACTTCAAGAAAGGAGACCGATTGCAGAAAACCTTCCAAAAGATCAAATCGAAAAAGGATGAACACAAGAGATGAAGTCAGATTCAGGTGAAATATGGATTCTCACATATCAGGTCGCCGGCAGCGGCATAAGCTCCACGGATAGATAGAGTGGTGAACAGAACGCGCAGAAGAGAGACGAGAGCAAGAGACCTGCAGGCAGAGGCATCAGAGGAGATGAAAGGCGCGACTGTGTCGAAGGGAGAGAGATGTCTGGAGGGATAAGAAGCGGACCATCCCAGGCACTGGAGGAGGTTGTAGAACAGCAGATAAAGCTTCGAAGTTCGAAACATTGTAGCGATAATGGCAGAAACTGAGAAACGTCCGCAGTCCCGCAGGGACGGGACGAAGATAGCGAGATTTGTGCGAGAATTTTTTGCGTGCTGCACCGGTGCACAAGCCCAATTAGCGCACGACACGTGGATAAAGACTTGTCGTGCGCTAATTGGGCTTGTGCGCCGCACCGATGCACGCAAAAAATTTTCGATTTATGCAGCGCACATTAATCAATTTAAGAATAATTACACTCAGGTTCGCTTAATAACGCACAGATTTTTATTTGTAAAATTATAATATGAGGTTTTAAGTTTTAATAAATTATTAAATATTTTTTTATTTTTTATTTTTTATTATTAAAAATTTTTAAAATTACTATTTTATCTCCGATCGGGAGGAGATAGAGGCAGCTAGGCCGCGCAGCCACCGGAGGGTCCGACGGCCGCGTGGCGTGCTTGAAAATCGAGAGAGGAGAGAGAAGTTGGAGTGATAAAATGATAATTTTAAAAATATTTAATAATAAAAAATAAAAAAAATACTCATTTGATAATTTATTAAACTTCAAAAATCCGATATTATAATTTTAAAAATATGACTGTGAGTTATTAAGTGTTAAACTCAAAGACCTGTGTGTAATTATTCCATCAATTTAAGACAAATAGCAATTCCGTAGCACTAAATTATCATCATATGCAATTAATTTTTTATTATTTATAAATTAAATAAAATAATCTTTAAAATTATGTAAATCGTATATGTAAATCCTCACCAATAAAAAAAATGTATATAAAAATATTGGGCAGACCCATTAACTTATCTATAATAAATAAATTAGTCATTATTATTTGATTAAATCCATAATTCACTAAAAAAAAGCTATTTATTCAAATGTTTACTATTGGGATTATTCATATATTTTACTGAGCTGAAATTTAAACAATTTTATGAAAAAAATTGCATAGGGTGCCTATAAATTTTTTTTACTTCTTTAATTCTTAAAATTAAATATATATATATATATATATGTTATGTCGCTAATCCAATCCGATACCTGAACGTAATGCGGTAGATCAATTAATTATAAGAGGTCGGCACCGAGTAGCGTAGCAGAAAAATCACAATATTAATACTATCTAAACATAGAATTACTGTATAAACAAAACTTTTGTTAAACAATGAATTAGAATATTTCAAAAGCAATAATATTCATATAATTATCGAATTCATATATATAGGCCGAAAATCTTAAGATTATATGGGAAAAACTGCCAAATAATGGCTTTCATTCCCTTTTCAAAATATTTTGTAATGTAATAAAAAAAATTTTTGTAATATATTTAATGTTTTAAAAAGAAATAAAAAATTATTGTCAAAGAAGAAAATCAATGGTTCTCTGAAAATCACAATAAAATTAAGGGATAATTGACTACATGCCACGTATTTTAGTTTTATTTATATTTTATCCATTCATTTTTAGTTAATTACGCTATACACACTCAAAACATCATAAAATTTTACATACACACATTTTAATTTATTTCTATTATAATGAGTTATCATAATTTTTCAATAATCTAACTATAATTAGATTACAAAAATCTGAGTCATTCATCATATTATTTTAAAGATATATTTAAATATATTTTGAATGAAAATGCTAAAACTTTAATGTTTAGGTGGCGGCAAAAGGAGATATCCGCGATGTGAATTGATTTTAGGACAAATCAGTGCTTTAGTGTGGTATTGAGGAAGAGAAAAATATATATTATTAAGAGTAAAAATATAATTTTAATGATTTACTAACGGAATATTTTTTTTTTAAATAGATTTTGATTAAGTTTTAATTCAAATATGTGTATGTAAGATTTTGTAATATTTTGAGCGTGCATAACAAAATTAACTAAGAATAGATGGGTAACGCATAAAAAAAACTAAATTACGCAGCATGTAGTTAATTATCCCTAAAATTAAAGAGTTTCCAGCAAATAAAATCTGTGGCTTCAAAATCCTTAAAAAATGAGCCTCTCATTACCATCTCCAGAATTAGAACCTTCTCTGCTTAAATAACTGGCTTCCTCCGTTATAAACGCAAGAACTGATCTCCATTAACAGAGGAGGAGGAGAACAACAAGAAAAAAGTCGATTTAATGGCGATATTCCGATGCTTCACGATACTTCTAATGTGCGTTCTCCTTCTTGTTGGTTCAGCTGCGACCGCGGCGTCGCCCCAGCCGAGAGCGGTGGACGAAGAACAGTACGAGTGCCTGCGGAGGAAATGTGGCAACAAAACTGGCATCAAGAAATTCTTCTGCACCTTCAAGTGTGTGTGAAGGTAAGCTGGTAAGTTGTATAGTAGAACATAAAATTGTGGAGAAAAATTCAACTATTGCTGCAGCGACCCGCGCGCTGCTGTCCGCATGAGTCACCGCAGTGCTCGCGGACGCCGCGCGCTGCGGCTACCTGCGCGCGGCCCAGCGCCCTGGTGTCCCCGTGCAGCGGCGACCCTCGCGCGGATGCCTGCGCGAGGCCACGCACTGCGGCGACCAGCGCCGGCGGCCGTTGGCGAGCGAGGCCCCGCGCACGAGTCGCCGCAGCACGCTGCCCCGCCTGCAAGCTCCCGCGCGTGGACTCCGGAGCGCGAGCGAGGCCGCAGCAGCGGCGACCCGCACTCCGCTGCCCACGAGGCCGTGCGCATATTGTGCATATTGTGAAAATATTTTGATGTTTGTGGATTTTTATATTAAATTAAATAAATTTTAAGAATCTAAGTAAAATTATTTTTTATTATTATTATCAATTAATTATTTCTCACATGATAATGTAAAAAAGAGAGAAACTAAAATTAATTTATTTTGTTTTAAAAAAATATTAGAAAGAGAAATGATAGATCTTCGTGACTAATAAAAGGTCACTTTTTTATAAAATTTTAGAATTAAATATCATTAGCTAATTATAATTAATTAACTATTTTCCTTATAAGAAAAAAAAAAGTGAGAATTAATTTATTATATTAAAAAAAAAATATATTAGGACGAGAGATGATAGATAACTGTAACTCTATATACACATATGGAAAAAATAATGTTTCGCGTTACTCTCAAAATGCATATAACGTAGGCGAAATTAGTCAAAGCTTGTAATATGGAGCTACGATATTACATATATTATTAGAGCTTTTCTATATTTTATATATCAATACGAGAGTTGTGTATATACGGGAATATATTATCGTGTTAATGCGTTTTAAAGTTATGATGCTTAATGAGCTAAAGCAGATAATATCTATGATGATCTAAACTATTATAATTAGTGATTATGCAGTGTACGTATTTTAACAATGAAAAACTATTAAAAGTTAATATACAAAAAAAAAATTATAGCAATAATTGAAAATACTTAAATATATTTTTAATGCTTAATATTTTTAAGCAGTGGTCTAAGAGTACTAATAATATTACATGTATGCGTTCATATTTGAATTTCTTTTCTTATCGAACTAAATTTGGGATGTATTATGCATATCATAATAAAAATTTATTATGATAATAATTTTAAAATATTTGTTATGACTAAGAAGTAATTAATTTCTGCAAATTTTGACATATGATCACTCTTTTTGTATAAACAGCTAATTTTTTATTTTTAAATTTTTTTTTTTCAGTTCTTCAAATGGGTGGACTGCACAAGTTGAAAGAGCAGAGTTTCCAGCAGCTCAGGATTTGAATTTAAAACTTTGCATTTTAATTAATTTTAATTATTTATTGGCCCAACATATGTGGCATTAACTTTATTTTTATTTTTATTTTTATTTTTATTTTTATTTTCTTTCTCCCAGTCTGCTTGAATCCTAATGAATCAAATGGCATTGTGTTGTATTTGCTTTTCAAATTAACGTAATAATAAGTGTCGAAAAAATTCACATTTCTGCGTTAATCACTATTTTATATATCGCATCTTACATAAATATTAATATTAAAATTTAATATTTTACGTTATAATTGATAATAAAAAAATATTCGTGTCATCTAATTGTATATATTATTTTTAAATTATTTTTTATTTAATTAAATATTATTTTATTAAAAAAATAATAATAAAAGATCAATAGTAACTCTAACGCTATTATGAAGGATTTCTGATTCAAGGCTGCAAGTTCTCAAGCTTATTCTTAGAAATCGTAAATAGGTGATTCACTTAGGTATTTTCAGTTGTGATTTCTCTTGGATTTTCTTCGTCGGCTACGGAGGTAATTTCGTACGTATCTGGAGACAACCATTTGAAGCTCGAGGAGCGATTGAATTGTTTAATTTAAAAGATGAAAAAGATTTAATTTTTATATCCCGTATAAGATCGAGAACTAGATAATTGGTGTAAGATTCTCTTTTTATTTAATTTTTTACATAATAAAGTCTCTCTCTGCTCTTTCCGTGAAAAAAAAAAAAAAAAAAACTCTAACGCTATTATGATATCTAAATATAAAATGTATAGGTATTTATGGCATTAAAGTTTGCAAATTTTGATGGTAATATGCTTGACTACTATTGATGATGATAATATACTTTATGAATCAAACTATTATGCTCTACTTGAATTTAATTCTAATGACTTTATGCTACCTTTTGCGCATCGACTCGATATTTTTTGTTATCGCGTTGACCTACTAAAGGGGCACCTAAGGGGAACGCGTCTTTAATTTGATAAGATCGTGGTGGATGTCCTACAAAAATTATCTTCGTAGCATTAACTTTTTTTTAATTGGGGACTTTTGATATCTACAAAAAAAATTATCTCGTTTGTTTATTTGTGAAAATTAATTTTATAAAGTTAAAATCAAAATTAAATACAAATTTTTTATTTTATCGAGAATTATATATAATGTGAAATAAAATTAGTCATTATATTAAAATGTATGAAAAATATAATACAATTTTTTTTTTAATATGTATGTAAGATGTAAAATAAAGTTAATTATTTTTAAAATATATATATTATAAAATATAATTATATTTTAAATTAAAATTTGCATACGGTGTAATATAAGTCGTTAAAATTAATATGTTAAATTTTAATTTAGTTAAATAAATACAATGATAATTTTAAATTTGAACTTAGGCTAGAGTTTATACCAAGTAGCTAACTATATCTTGAACTTGACTCGAAATATAACTTGACTCGTAATTTGAATCAAAATAATTCAAATTAAATTTAAGTTGAGTCAAATTTCAAGTGAGTTTTGGATACAAATATTATTACGAAAAACTATTATCTAAAAAGCTGTGCTAATATTTTTTCAACTGAAATTAATGATTTTAGAGCTAAACCCTTTGGATCATAGCTAACTTATAGGACTGCAATTCGATTCGATTCAGTTTTACGAATCTTCTAACTTATTTGTTTAGTTCTCAGATTTGAGTCGGCTTGATTCCAATTTATCTGACTACTAGAACCAAGACCCGATCTCGTTTTCAAAATTCTTTAATCTCGGACTCGATTCAAAACTTATTAGAACAGACTCAAATTCATCGACCCATTCAAATTCACGCAATTCATTTCCGTATGGATCCAAGAAACCCATAAGATATTTAGGTTTGTCAAATGCTGCAAACCGGATTGAAAATAATTGTCGCCACTCAAGCTTGAATTGAATTGAGACGTAACTCAAATTTGGCTCGTTCTAACTACTGAATTTTGAGCCTATTAAATTTTTTTTTTTATTTTGGAATTGATCATGATTCAATTTAATTTGAAGATAATTTGAAAATATCTGAATTTCGAGCCTATTAAATTTTTCTCAATTTCGAATCATTTTTTGAGTTAAATTATAAGCCATATTTTTCAAAAAATATCCATTATATATATATAATCTATTAGAACATAATATTACAAATTTAATTTAAAATTTTATATATATATATATATATTAATATATTTTTAGTCTAATCCCTTTATCTAAGCTATTATAAAGTATCAATATATCAAAAATTTTAAATACGATTTTATAGACATGTTGAGTCGATTATGAGTTGAATTGGTTATTTTCTGAGTGAACTAATTTTAAGTCTGAAGAAAATAGAGTCTTAAAATCGAGTAAAATACGTGCAAGTATCAATTGAAAATAATTGTCAGCACTCAAGCTTGAATTAAATTGAGACGTCTAACTACTAAATTCGAGCCTATTAAATTTTTTTCGATTTCAAGTTAATTTTTGAGTTAAATAGCGCGAGTCTAAATATAAGTCATATTTTTCTAAAAAATACCCAATATATATATATATATATATAATTAGGACATTTATATGGTAGACATAGAAATTAAGTTAATTTACGAATTTTATCATATATCTCAAAATATTACAATTATCACATCTAAAATAGCTATTTTTTTGTTTTTCGCAGCATTCTGCAGTAAATTCTATTAGAAGACTTAATCATAGTTAAATCTCAACAAAATCTCAGCCATTAATCGCATTATTTAATCATTGATCTTCATGTTAGGACATCGTAGAGCTGCATTGTTAGAACATAATATTACAAATTTAATTTTCAAATTTTATATATATGTATTTTAATCTAAACTAGTATCAATATATAAAAAATTTCAAATATGTATTTTGATATACATATCGAGTTAATTATGAGTTGAATTGATTATTTTCTGAGCAGACTAATTTTAAGTAAAATACGTGCAAGTGTCGAGTAAAATCGAGTAAAATACGTGCAAGTGTCGATCTTCGCATAAAATTACAACGGTAACTTCTCATGCCCACAAATACTTTACACTTTGCACCCAAATTAGAAAAATCTAAAATAAGAAAATGCCAATTTTAGCCGTTAGAGCCTATTTATTCAGGCGGGTCGGAACTTTTTCATATTTACAAAAATAAATAGATGCCGGAAAATGATGAGGGCCGCCTGCAGGAGCTCCGCCGGCATCTTCTTCCTGGCGCTTCTTCTTCTGGCAGATTGCAGCTTTGGAGCCGATGGCTGCCTTAAATCCTGCTCAAGCAGTAATGGCATTGGGAGCATGTTCTGCCGCATAAGCTGCTCTGTTATTGATAACGGAGGTTTTTTTTTTGCTGCTCACAAAGGTTTTTATATAATTTTGTTCGTATTTATTATTTATTTATTCGATCATCGTGAATTTTCATAACTCGACTAAAGAGAACGAGAAGTGATCATCGAGTAATATTCTAAGAAAAAGAAAATTATTTTTGCATTTAGCAGCTCTCGGTAGACTTCTACGCGTAATAATGGGAGAGTTTGTGGGCTAATATGTAAAATTATGATCAGATAAGAGAGAACTCTGAGGTACGATTAAAATAAAAAATATACAGTTTCATATTGAAAAAAGTGAGATTGTATGTTTAAGGGCTCAGTTGACTCGAGATAAAATTTTTACTCAACACAAATTTCAACTATAAAAATTAACTTTATTTTACATCAATACAAATACGAATATTAGAATTTAAATTATTTCACATTTTACGTATTTTTTAATATTAAAATAAATTTCTTTTTTATTAAATTTAAAAAATATATATTAAAAAAAAAAAGGCTTCAATTGAGGCCTAAATATTGATCACAAAGAATATTATAATTTATGCTATAAAGTTGTAATATGTATGTAAAAAAAATTATGATATAAAATTTTTATTGAAAATATATAATATTAAATATTTAAATATTAAATATGTAAAATAGTTAAATTATAGTGATGGAATTATATATGCATCATTTAAAAATTTATTTTTATAAATTGAATAATTCCCTAAATTATAAGGTTTTTTTTGGTCATTTCTTCAACAACGGTGGATGGATATAATGTTTAAATTATATGCACCCATTGTTTTTGTTTTACAACTAAAATATCTTTAAATTTATGTAGAATATAAAATAAAAATAATCTTAATATTTAAATTTATGTATAATTTAAAATAAATATAAAATAACTTTAGTTTGTTTTAAAATTAAATTTATAAAAATTAACTTTATTAGATTTTAGGAGATTTTTAATATTAAAATTAACTTTATTTTACATAATATAAAAATTTAATTTTTTTTTTCATCCTATACACATTATATCCTTCATATCAAAAAAATATTTCATGATTAAATTTAACCCGGCTAAATAATCACACTCTACATAAATGATTATCAAATTTTGATATTCAAATTCGAAAAATTTCTATTTTTGTTTTTGATAACAAAAGTCTATTATTTTCATCGTCTTTTATTTAAGAGTCATTTTATTCAATACTATATTAATATTATGTCACATAATTTAGATATCACGATATCTACATATTATTTTATAATTATATAATTTTTTTTATAATTATTATTAAATAAAATAATTATTTTCTTCAAAATAAATATATAGTATTTAATTTTACAAGCATATTAAATAGTTAATTTAGAAATTGAAATCAAGATTTAAATTTTTTTTGATATTTTTAATGAATGTTATTTTTTGTGAAAATAAGATATTTTAATAAATGTATTGCAGGTTCTCCACCTCTCCCACATCCACCAGGACAGGAAGGCCATAAAGGCCCAGTGGGCCGGCCTCATCCAGTAGATCACGGCGGCCCAAAAGGCCGTCATAAAATAGGCCCACAGTCTAAAGGCCCACGTTTTAATAAAATGAAAACACGGAGGGGAAAAGCCCATCATCATTAAATATGGGCCTTATATGGGCCTAAACTCCTTCAATTTTATGAAAGAACAAAATGGCTGGCCTTTGTGTATCAAATTTTATTATATGGAATTTATTGTGCTCCTCCAAGGTGTAATAAAAAAATGTGGAATCATGACAAAAATTTATTTTAATGTTTGTTTCATTGTATTAATTTTATAATTGTTAGATGTGAAGCAAAAATATATGTTTTTACATGGCTAATTTATTAGATGAATGACTTGAGTTCAAATTTATGTGCTATTATTTTAATTACTATAGCTTGATATTTGAATTTCACATGTTTCTAAATAAAAAATGCTTCTTAAGATGATTAATTGGCTAGAATGAAGGAGAAATTATGCTATTTTATTGATGCCTAAGATTATTTTTGTGGCTAATTAAATGCATAATGGCAAATATTTAATGGTACATTTTGGAGCTGTACGTTATGGCCCTGTTTGATGCAAGGACCAAAACAGGACTAAAATAAGACTAAATTGGTACTAGTTTAAAAAATAATAATAATAATAATAAATAAATTTTTTATACTATTCTACACAAATTTTAATAAAAAAAATATTATTTTACTTTACATACTCAATAATTTAAAATAAAAATATCAATTTTATTTCACATTCTAGACTAAAATATTCGAATCGAGTATTTTGATCTGAAATGTGAAATAAAGTTTATATTTTTATTAAAAATTATTGAGTATGTGAAGTAAAATATTATTTTTTTATATTAAAATTTATATAGAATAATTTAAAAAATTTATTATTATTATTATTGTTTTTTAAATTAGTACTATTTTAGTCCTGATTTTGGACCTCGCGCCAAACAGGGCCTTAAAAAGACAAGCTATAATTTATGAACTTGGAACTTTAATAATAACTGTAACGATATTTTAAAGATCAATAATGGACTAAAAAGTGATTTCTTGTCGTGCGTTTGTTTATGCTCGAGTTATGGTAAAAGCAATAGAATCAACGGAAAGGTAGAGGGTTGTCGAGAAAAATATGGTAACCTACTAGAAAAATAAGGTAACCTACTGATTACTTAGTAGACAGTTATCAGAAAAAATATAATGATATAATAATTAATGAAAAAGTGATAGTTTTAATCTAAAAAACAAAGAATTATACTATTAATTTTTTTTAATAACTCCTAAAGTATAAAATGAAAAAAACATAAAAAATGGGAAAAAGCTTGTGTTTAAAGCATACTTGTTTGCGAATTTTTATTTATCGTGTTTTACTATTATATTACTTTTATTACGTGCAATATACCGCTATACAATTCAATAAGTCGTATATATAATCGCACAATTAGACGCTTACAACACCTAATTTGTTTACAAATGAAAGTTTTACATTGTTATCTCTTACATACTTCATATTATATTATTCTCATCTTTAGGCTCTGTTTGGTAATAAGAAAAAAAAGAAGATTTGGTTGGAATTTTTAGTGATTTTTGAAAAATGTGTATGATGTGAAATAAAATAAGTTGGTTATATTAAAAATTATGTATGATGTGAAATAAAATTAATTGATTTATTGAGAATTGTGTTGGATGTGAAATAAAGTGATTGTTTAATGTTGAAATTTGTGTGAGATGAGATATAAAATAATTTTTTAAGTTTTTTTTAAAATAAATTTAAGATTTTGACCATGAGTAATTTTAGCCATGATTTTTAGCCTATTGCCAAACAGGGCCTTAGTTTCAAAAAAATACTTTTATGGAGGCTTTGATGGAAATAAATTTATATCTTACATGATTCTGTTTCAGTTAAGTAAGGTTAGGGCTGGTACCGATTCGATTTCGAGCCAAGCCAATACCAGCTCAAAATTAGATTGATCACATTTCGATCAACTCGAGCTCGATTGGGCTCGACTTCAAGCCGATTTCGATTTATTTTCGAGCCGGCACGAAAATAAATCAAATTTCAATTGTTTTTGAGCCCCCGGCTCGAGATCGGCTCAGTTTATAATATATATATCTTTTATAATATAAAATATATTTTAATTCAAGCTAATTTCGAGTTGGATTGAGTTGAGCTGACACCGGCTCAAAATCGGCTCGAAATTATTACCGAGCTGAACTTTTGGCTCGTTAGTCGGCTCATTTCGATCGACTTGATTTCGATTCAATCTAAAATCGATACAATTTTTGATCGATTTTCGATCTTCGATCCATATTAACGCCCTTAATTAAGGTGCACGTGGCCTAGAATTAAATTTTGGGTAAATTGTAAGTAGGTCCCTGTTGTTTAATATATGTGCAATTAAGTCTAACTTTTTGAAAATCGCTCAAATTAGTGCATTAATTTTAGGTAATGTGCAACTAGATCAAAAATTTAAATTTTACAGTAAAAAGATGTATGAAATGATATTTTTACCTTTAAAATTTCCTCTCTCCTCTCTCTCTCCTTCTCTCTTCCGATTTCGCACTCTCTTGCTCGGATGGAGTCCTTCACGATTCCGGTGAATGGGGAATGAAGGAAGACCGATTACATTTCGCCGGCGAGTGCGAAATCGGAAGAGAGAGAGGAGAGAGAAAGAAGAGAGGGAAACTTGGCATGATGCTGTAAAAAAAGTATTAAATCTGTTTTCATTGGTATCCATATATATATATATATTATCTTTTCACACTAAATATGGTGCATATATTGCATATTTATATAAGAATACTTCATACTCTCTGATGATAGCAGACTGCAATACAGAATGTTACATTTAATTATCAATTGCAGTTAAATTTATTTATTCAAATTAAAATTAAGGAATAATTACGTCCAGGTCCTTGAATTTAACGCTTAATAATGCATAAGTCTACGTTTTTAAAATTTAACATCAAGGCCCTTGAGTTTCAATAAATTATCAAATGGGTCTTTTTCTTAATTTTTTGTTATTAAAATATTTTAAAATTACTATTATACCCTCGGCCCCTCTCTCTCTCTCCTCGCAATCCCGAAGCACCGGTGATGCCGTGCGGCCTCCGGTGAGTCCGGCGGCTGTGCGGCGTGTGCGACCCACCAGACCGCGTGGTTGCCGGCGGGTCGCGCGGCCGTTGCTCGTGCGCGGGGATCGAGAGGAGAGAGGGGGCCTCTCTTTCTCCTCCCAATCCATGCACACGGGCGATGGTTGCGCGACCCGCCAGCGGCCGCGTAGACCCCGCGCGGCCGCTAGTGGGTCGCACACGTCTTGTGGCCGCCGAACCTGCCGGCGGCCACGCATAGTCGCCCGTGGGTTGGGATCGCGAGGAGAGAGAGAGGCTGAGGGTATAATAATAATTTTAAAATATTTTTAATAATAAAAAATTTAAAAAAGGACAATTTAATAATTTATTAAAACTCAGGGGCCTTGATATTATAATTTTAAAAATGTAAATTTGTGCATTATTAAACGTTAAACTTAGAACCTGAACGTAATTATCCCTAAAATTAATTTTATAAATCGCCTCATTCATAATTAATAATATTTTAGTAATTTTAGTTCTAATCACAGATATAAATTTCGAAATAAAAATCAGATTTCATTTCAATAAACTATATTAATACAATGCATTTCATAATATTTAATTGTTTTTATGACATTTAAAGCAAAAATTTTGTCCTGTTATGTTTTAAATATCACAAAAAATCATTTTTAGATAAATATTATAAAATTTTTAAAATTTTTAAATACAAAATGAATCTATAATTTTAAAAAAAATAGTACTTAAATTAGTTCTCAAACTCAATTTAAATATTTTCATGAGATATTTTTAAATATAATTTTCATGTAATTTAAAATAAATTATTAATATTATCTATTTTAAAATTGCTTAAATGCTGATGAAGAGATATATTGAGAGAAAAATAAAAGGCCAGAAAAATTTATTTTACATCACTTTAATCTCATACATTTAAAATGTTATATTTTTTTTATGAAACACTTAAATCAAAGATTTAAAACTAAATTTTAATTACTGTTTTTGTTTCGGTAATAAGCTGGAAGTATCAGTTTTAATAGTTTTAATAGTTTTAAAAGTTTGAATAGTTTTAATATCGATAATTTCAATATCAATAGTTTTGATTTTTTTAATAAATTATTTAAATTTTATAATTAAATTTATTAATAATTATTATTAAATATTATTTTTTGAAAAAAAGATTAGCTTCAGTAATTTAAGCAGAATTTCGATAATTTCAATTGAGTTTTGACAATTTTAGTTAAAATTTAATTAAAATTATTGGAACTACCTAGTTTTTGTTGAAACTGAAATTTAATTTTTTTTAAAATAAATTTTTACTGAAATTAATCTGAAATTATCGGAACTCGTGGAATGCAGCCGCCGGCTGGTCGTGCGGCCAGGAGGCCCATGCGCGTGCGCAGATCGGGAGGAGAGAGAGGGACTGAGGTAAAATGATAATTTTAAAAAATAAAAAAGGACACATTTGATATTTATTAAGACTCAGGAATCTAATGTTAAATTTTAAAATTGTGGATTTGTGCGTTATTAAGCTTTAAACTTAAAGACTTGTGTGTAATTTGTCAAAAAAATATATATAATATCTTTTTACTTATTTTTTAATTAATGTCAAAGTCCTTCATCGCCAAAATTAATCTCTTCTTCTTCACTGCCCTAGTTTTAGCTCCATACCGCTACAGGCCGCAGACTGCTTGCACGCGTTTCTCGTCTTCTACAAGTTCCCCTGCGCCTCCCCGGGAGGTCCTCCCGGAAACTCCGTACCGCGATCGCAAGAAAGCGATGGCCTCTGATCCTACTTCTCTGCGGCAGTAGCACCATTGATTAAGGGGGATTTGATTTGTAAAGCGGGACTTGATTGAATCTGATTGGATTGATTTGATTGTTTGGAGTTAGGGTTTTGATGGGCAATGGCTGAAACTCTTATTGCCGCGGGGAAGGAGATCAGAGCTGGGAAGTTAGCTTTCGCCGTGGTTGGGATCATGAGTACTCTCCTCGTCTATGGAGTCTTGCAGGTAATCTTTTTCGTTTCTTGTGATGCAAAGCTTTCTGGATGTGAGATCTATCTGTGAGGTACTGTTTGGATCTCTAATTGTGTCCAGGAATGAAAGATTGAATGGTAATTGCAGCTCTTAAGTGGACTGTAAACTAGATTAGAATCATGCAGGACCTGAGTTCGGCATGGCATGTATTTCTGGTGGAAGATGGGTGGTTGTTATATATGGGTTTCTCAGGGCAGTACAACACCAATGTTCCCTGGATCCGTGTTTTGGATCTATGTTGCATGCTTGATTTCCCTTTTTATTTCAAAATTTGGCCATGTTTTTTGTGGGGCTAACTAGTTTGCGTATTGTTTATCTTGTTTTAGTGTATTTGCTTATTGTTTTGTGGTGCTATTGTGTTTGCATTTGCTAAGTTTGCCTTCTCCACAGCATTCTCGCTGAGGAGTGGATAGTGGATACTTGCGTTTTTACCTGGATTCTGATATTTCTTAGTAAATCTATTAGATATAATCAATGAAGCAATGTGTCTAGTTTCTTGCATTTGAATTGTAAATTATACATTACTAGACAATATCCATTGGGATCGAGGCCAGGTTGATTCAAGTAATTTGATGGAGGTAAGGAAGAGATTCAGTATGTTTATTGCCCATCATATATTTGCATGTGGAAGGACAATCATGAAGATGGCATTTTGATGTCATTTTGAAAGAAGCCGATATCCACTTTGGTCCATTCGAAAACTGGTTGATCATTGTAAATCAAAAATTTTGTGAAATACGGTTAATATAGATTTGTTGTGGGTGATCCTATCCTTCTTGTTTTGTACTTTTTCTCTTCAAATGTCATATTACAGTTCATATTCTTTCATTGTTAGTAATGAAACATTTACCATTCTTTTTATTATCAATTATGTGGTATGCATTGCATTCAACTATAATCCTATACACCAAACTGGCATAGGTGAACAAGTATAGTATACCAGGGCATGTCAAGAACCGTGTTGAAAAAACTTGACCAAATGATCTTGCGACATCGAGAGAAGGGATTCTTCTTTTTGTTGATTAGGAAAGAGACAAGTATTGGGAGCAACAAATTTATAAGAAAAGATAGGATTTTGTTAAATGGTGATATTATTTATAGAGCTTGAAACCTCTCCGGTGCTGTAAAGCCAAAGGACAAGCGTGATAAGCTTTGTGCCAAAAGAAAAGTTGCTTATACCTTACCAAAATAAACAACCTTTGCGCCCCCACTGTTGTCCATATCTTTTTTCACTCAACCTACTTCTAAGATTTGCTCCATTAGTCTTAGCCTAGGTGATGGATTTAGTGGCTCGTGTAGAAAATTAATGTCCACATAAATGCCAATTAATTGGTGATTTATTAATAGTTTTTCCACTTTTTATTGATCTTCAATATTGCAGCCTTGCTTTTTGATGGTAATGCCCATGCCTAGAAAATAAACTAGGTTTTATTGTTTGGAAAAAATTGGATTACTGTTGTTCCTTTGGAAATTTGCACCCTTTATTAGATCATTTGTATTTTTAGTCCTAGTGAACATTCTCAAAAGCTAGGATAAGTATGAAGGTGAACTTGTTCTTAAATATGAATTTTTTGATGCAGGAGAAGATCATGAGAGTTCCTTATGGTAGAAAAAAAGAATACTTTAGATTCTCGCTGTTCCTTGTTTTATGCAATCGAATTACAACATCTGCAGTATCGGCAGGTGCCTTGCTGGTAAATTGTTCATTAATTTACAGATGAGCATTTCTTAATTTTTGTAATGCTGATTGTTTAATTCCTTCTGTAGATAAACAAGAAAACATTGATACCTGCTGCTCCGATGTATAAATATTGTGCAATATCACTATCTAACATACTAACCACAACATGCCAATATGAGGTCAGTTTACTTGGTTTCACAATTTTTGTTAGCCAGCATTTCTCTATGGTATTGAATATCTATTTTAGTAATTACTATGGAGAGTTGTTTAGGGAAGTAGTAACAAAAAGAATATTCCTTTTCAGGCACTAAAGTACGTGAGTTTTCCTATTCAGACACTTGCGAAATGTGCGAAAATGATACCTGTGATGGTAAATTAACTAACTCTTATTTCTCAATTTTCTATGAATACCAGGAGTGCTCTATCTTCTTGTTTGTTTTAGGTATATAATGGCTGCTTGGTTTTTCATCAATCCTTTTGTAGCTTCTCCCATAAGTGTAGCTCTAGAAAATATGCACCATCTTCAATCGTACTGTTATTTTTCTGAGTATACTGCACTGTGAAGGCACTCATTCTAGGATGTTTGTAAAAGAAAAAAAGATGGAGGGTATTTCCTATACTTATTGGTATCTAAACATCTAGACTGAACAATTCTGCTGAGTTCTGGTAGTTGTATGCAGTCAAGAGAAACTTTAGATCTCATATTCTCATGCTACACTGTGATGCTATGCAAAGTTACTTTGCGAGGTCCTATCCACTTTTTTTTTTTTTGATAGCTCCTATCCACAGTGTTAGTGTCATACTCATGGTGAAAAGAAAAGAATTAATCGATATTGTGGTAGAAACAATTTTTTTCATTATGTTTGAAAATGAGTGTTCTTGTTTTCCATCAAGTACAAAAAAGTTTGTTGTTTGCATTCTTCTGTAAGTGTTAACTATGCAGGTTACCACCAAGTTTAAACAAATTACAACTAGAGTAATGAGAAGAATTTGCTTTTTCATCTGCTACATGAGAAGCATCTTCTCTTTCTCCTCTCACTACATAATGGATTCATACTGTATCAAAGAATGGTGCTATCTTTGGGATTTTTGTTGTATTGCCTGAAGTATGTCATTTCTATTGGCCTTTGCAAAATTGTATTCATGCAATTAATGAAGGTTCTGAGAGCACGTGTTGTTAGAAAAAGGTTGTCTATGTTATGAAATTCTATGGATCATGGTTTTTGATTTTATTTTTCTATAGAGGTCAAAAAGATGATTTGCTTCTTTTGTTTTATGATGATGCATGCCTGTCATACCACTGGTGCATGCATCTAGGCAATCTTTGACATTTTTTTGGACAAAACAATGTTTTGACTTTTGAGACCCAGGATTTTGTAAATTTCAATTTGGTTCGGGATACTTGGTATGCTATAACTTATTTGCGCTACTGGCTTATATACTGTTGCTTGTTATTAAATTACTATTTTAGCACTTCCACAAAAAAAATGCAAATCCTCTCTGAATCCTTGGTGCCACTTTACCTACCTAATTGTAGATGATTTCTCTGTGGAAACCACCTATGCAAACTCTCTTCCTCATGAATATTCGATGACCATTGCAATAAGCATTATGCACAAACAAGAGTAAAACGTGATTTCTTGGTGGTATAGTGTTTTGGGTCTTTGTACATACCTATTGGTTTTTTTAAACATTTTTTCTACTATATTTACTTTCAATTGCTTGGAACTCTTTCTAAAAAACGCATTTTATAACCCTTGTTTTTTCTGACTTTTCTTCTGAACTCATTATAGGTTTGGGGCACAATTATAATGCAAAAGAAATATACTGGAAAAGACTATTTTTTTGCTTTGCTTGTGACACTGGGTTGTTCATTATTCATTTTGTATCCGGTAATTACGATTCCCAGATCTTCTAATTTCTCCTTGACTAGTTTCTATAAAATTTGTTAGCCTTGTCATTAACTTTTCATCTTTATGTTTCTTCTGAACATTTTTACTTCCTTTTTTGCTGTCTTTTCCTCTGGTGATCATGTCATCCTTTTAAGATAGAGTGTATTGGTTATTGGTGCGATGTGGGAGTCATTATTGTGAACTCAACCTACTAATATGCAGTTACTTAGGTGATGTGTATTAGAATGAGATTTAACCCAGAAAGTTCCAAGTCAACTGATCAAAGTGCATGAAAATGCAAAACAAAAATTTGGCTGGGCTTTCAGGTTGCCAGCCAATTGTGGCTGGCGGCTTGTTTCAGGCTCCAGTCTGGTACTTGTTCAGAAGAAACATGCGAACACCTAAGATGGGGTTTTGGTTCACTGTTTTCTGATTTTTCTTGTTCTTAGAATTAATTGAAACTTAGTCATGACCAACCTAAGATGCAAATGATTATAAACATGCAATCAAACTGTCTATTGAAGCATTTAACAATTAACATGCGAACATACTGAACCCGTGTAATGGTGAGGAGAATTAAACTAGGTTTCTTAATTATGCTTGATTGTTTTCTCATTCACATAAAGTCTTATGAAGTTCTGAATTAGATCTATTAGGTCCATGAAAATCCACTAAACCTGCAAGGAAGTTATTCACCCTATGAAAATTTAGGAAGATTAATCTAAGACATGCAAACTAGTGGTTAACTGAAGGCATGTGGCTCAAACCAATGCATATAAAGGCTAATTCTCATTTTAGCATGAAAACTAATAACAATCTCATTAAAGAATCTCTGAGAAATATTAGCAAAATGAGATTTCATTAGGTTTAAATTATGTTCATACAAGTTGAAATCCAATGGCATGAATTAGAAACCTTAGAACTTTCAGTTAAACAATGGAAAGATAATATGCTAAAGCCTAAACCCTGCAACACCTTAGTATACATCTTAACACAACAAGCTGCAGCCCCTTTGAAGTTGCCAACACCGATCTCAGAGCACCGTTTGTGCTGGGCAACAAACATTAAGGAAATCTTTCTTTCACCCACAAAACTCCAAGTAGAAATTATCAACATCGGCGAGGCACCTCTCTTGGATGAAGGGGAGGCTGTTTATAATTGGAGAATCTCACTTCCACATTTTTATGATGTTGGGAGAGTGGTTGATGGACACATGGAAGGAGAAATGCACCACCCGTTTCGGACAAACAGTTAGTTGGTCGCCGGTCGGCGTTGGAACAAGTTGGCACTCTTTGTAAAGCCAGATGATTGTCTGGCTGGCACAAAATGAATCAACCATCTTTTGAGCTCTTGTTTGGCCTGTTTAGCCCCTTTCTTGACCTAATAATGTCTATTTTGATCAAGTGACTCCTAGATCATCCAAACAAGAAATAAATGCATCCAAACATACCCAAACTTTTACAAAACTAACATAAGTCCAAAATAAAATGTCTCGAATAATATAGTCCAACATAAAATTAAGATAATTATGTGCAATGATGTCATAATATGTATATGATCTAGGCTCATGGGTAAAAATTATATCGGTGCTGCTAGTGACCATGCCCTTCTTCAATCCTCCCTAACTTCTAAGAATTCGATTTCGTCGAAGAAAGGTTTAATTACTTCTTAAGCAATTCGAGTTGAAGCTACTGTAACTCATCACGTGTGATTCATGAATCCTCAGAAGATGATGGTCCCCTCCATCTTTTAAGAATGCAACATTCCATTAGAAGTAAGAGTGATTTGATCTTCAATAATCTCCTTCATACATAATGTGATGGTGATGTTTAGTTCTGTCAATAGATTGGGTTCTAATTGGGTTAGCATCAACCTAGATCTGACTCATGTTATCCAACTTGGGTCAAAAAATGAATTGTGTGGGGGTTGACTTAGATCCAATCTATTACTCGTGATAGATCGACTTTTTGATCAGATTTCGGGTTAACCCAAAGATTAAGCATAAATAAACATGATAAAAATAAAAATGTCAAAAATAAAGTGAGTACACAATAGGCATTTAACATCATTTCTTTCTTTCAATAAAAATTATTTTTCAATTTTCAGTCTTAATTTTATATCAACATAAAGCATTAATATGTAATTTCTAATTAATATTATGAAAATTGTATGTGTTCTAAATTCAATTCACAATCATGAAAAGTTTTTTAGATAAAAAAGAGTGGCGACCCATACAAGCATTTTATAAAAAGAAAGAAAATATGAAATATCCAAGATTGTTATAAATAAAAAATCAAGAAAAATTTATAGTCTAGTCATAAGTGTTATGAGAACCTTAATAAAATCGCAAAATTAACATAGTTAATATGTGTCATAATATAATAATCATATAAACATCAAATGAAAATCTTTATACCACCAAATCTAAATAGAAATGTTGACCAGGTAAATATATTAAAAGAAAATTGGTTGGGTTTTTATTGGATCGAGTTAGTGTTAACTCAGATCCGATTCAGTAAATGTATAAATAGGGTAGGTCGGACTTCAGATTAGCAGTTTGAGTCAAAAAATATTTTGTTTTATCAAATAATCAGATTGGAATTCAGATAAGGTTGGGTTATAACCTGACCTGTTGGTAATCCTAGTGGTACTGGTGCCTCAGTAAAAAGAGAAACTACAAATCGAGATGCTACTCTAGGTCATTGTGTTTAGAGGCTTCATTATAAGGACTAGTAGTGGACGTAGGTGAGATTGATTGAAGTATATAAGAAGGAAGTGTAAGCTCTAGAAGTAGATCATTATAAGGTCAAAGCCTTGAAGAACAGACCAATCTTGATGTTCTCGAGTAACTTAAGCTCATATTCAGTTGAGCTAATCTTTTTATGCATTTGATAAGATCCTATTTTCTTAGCATTAAGTTTCTTAGACTTCACATTGGAAAACCTAGCTGAATAAATATGGACTATGAAATAATCCCTTTAGAAAATTTCACATATCTCCTACCGACTGACTTATACTTTGCATAATACTTCGCATAATTCAGCGACAATTTTTTGCTTAATATCCTCATAGAAATCATACATATGTTGTGCGAAAGATGGAAGTGGTAAATTAGTCTATAGTAACTAATGATTATCATTAATGGGATCATACTAGTGCATTTATTGTTTGAGCTATTATAGGTAAAACTATCTGTGATTATTACTGGTTACCAGCTTAGTGTGTTTAACTAAACAATGTAACAGATCTCCTAAACTTCAGTTCATTACTTCTATCTATTTATCTGTTTGTGGGTGGTAAGCCGTGGACAAACAATCTAGTACCCTTGAATATATAATAATCCTTCAGTAGATAATCAAGATTATGGGTTGTGTGATCTTCAACTAGACTGGCATAAATCTCCTCGAAATCTTGGCACTATGGATATTTAGAGGATAACCTGTCAAATCTAGTTACTTGCATGCTATACTCATCGGTAATACTGTTATATGATTTAGGGCATCTGTAAGCCTATGGTCTACTCTAGATTTATGATTAAGTACAAACATGTACGCCTAGGGATATTCACTTAGTGTGTCATACATTTAGTTTTTTTTGTACTCCTTCCAAATATTTTCGTAAGTTATGAAGATGCAACAAATGGTTAGATCTGGAATGACTGTAAGTCGTCAAAGTAGACGACTAGGAATACTTCTAAGAATGGTTTGAACATATGTCATGACCCTTACAAAAGTGTTGGTTACATTTGACAACTCGAAGCTTGACCAACCATTCATATATACCTTCTTTAGTTGTAAATATGGTCTTTCATTCATCACATTCTCGCATCTAAATTGGGTGATAACTGATAACCACTTCGCAAATTAATTCTAGAAAAAATGATGGCTTTGACCACTTTATAATGAGAAACCTATACTTTATGATGATGTTATTAATAGCTTGATTGCCAATGCACATGCGTAAGTTCCATCCTTTGGAGTGAGTAGTGTGGGAATGATGCACCGGAACAAACTTTCTCGGATGAAACCCTTTTAAGGAGATCATCCACTTATCTCTTGAGTTTTGCATACTCAATGAGTTTTATTTAGATAATGTGGCAAGTTGGGACCTGGGTAGTGATGAACTTAAGATCAAATCAATAACATGCTAAATATCCCTTAGAGGGTGGAGCTTATGAGGCAACTCCTTAGGAAAAAAAATCCTAGGGCTTCTTTAGTGATTCTGAACATTGTCTGGTAAAGATTCTTCCAAGGTTATGTCCTTTCGCACTATTAGTGTATAGAGTACTCCGTTTTGGCTTTCGTGCTTAAACTAATGTAAAATCTAAATATTAAGGGATTTTTTTTGTTTAATATGTGCAAAAGACTTGTTAGCATTTATTTTACTAGCATTTGCAGGCTTGGCAAGATTGACGATCTTCTCACAATTGAACTTGAACAAAATAATCCAAAATAGGTGACATCTCTGTCATACAACCAAGGTTTGCCTACTAGCATACGGGCAATATTCATAATAAGAACATCACACCAGATCTTTTAGGGTAAATCCCTAGCCGAATAGGATTCGAACACCTTTGATTTACGGGTATCATGGTCTTATCTATCATGCTAAAGGTTATCAATGAGTCTCAGTGGTGAGGCTCATACAAACTATGATAGATGTTGTCAAAACATTCAAGTAACTTTTATTACCTATTATCAACTTGCATGTCTTATATCCATATCTTAAGTATGTGTGAAAAATAGTAGTACACTTCCAACTGATGTCAGTTTTTGGAGTGACTATGATGCATCTCATCATGATCACTTGAGAAGTCCTCAAGTGAGTTAAGTCTTCCTAAGCTTTACTAGCCTCATCATCAAAAGGATCAACTAAAGTAGCTTGGCTTGATCCTCCATACCTCTTCAGTTTACTCTTCTTGTTGGGTGCCAACAAAAAGTTATTTCTTTGTATGAAAGCACTTTTGTGTTCAGTTATACAAAACATTTTGTCATACAATACAACAATGCCAAATAGATTTTAAGTCAATAGCACACCGGAATGCCTCTTTGAGAGTATAGACTTGATGGGTTATCTCTCGCTTAATATCTGGAGAAAGCAGTACCTAAATCTGGCAAAGGTATAGTGGGCTTCTTTTGGAATATCCCATCGGACCAGTAACTTGTCAAATTAGCTTGTACTCTGCAATACTCAGAGTACCCTGCTTTATGACTTTCTTGGAGCCTATCTTGAAAGTAATATGGAGATACTTGCTTTAAGTATTTCTTTTATCTCTTGCCAATTTTCTATGGGTTAATTCTCAATCATGCATTTTCACATTTACTCTGTTTTTACATAATCTATTACTTTGAATTTAGCAAATATGATTATTCTCATCTAACGTAGGTTGTCATTCAAAATATTGGTCCATGTCAATGCTTTATTCATAGCACTTTGGGATCTGGACGATTGTCAAATGACGATATGATCTAGGCAATGCTTTGTTTGTATTCCATATGTCAGTTTCTGGCATATAGGAATCTTTAATTTTCCTTGTACACTATTGTATAGAAAAGAATTTTCTAAAAAAATACATTTCTAATGCAGGCAATTGATGATATCTATCCATACAAGAGGGGAAGAGAAAGCACAGTTTGGGGAGTTGTATTAATGATTGGCTATCTAGGGTATTGCTTATTAACTATTTTGTTAAAGTTGATTTTGTAATGGTATTTTAAATTGATTTTTCAATGGATATAGATTATTCTTTTAGCACGTTTTTCACATGTTCCATGGCATCTATATTTTTGAGGATTTAGTAGTAACATTAGGGTGCATTGTTGAAAAACAAAAACACCACAACATTGAAACATAATTGCAAATTACCGCTAAAAAGATCTTTAAAAGATGCTCAACTTGATAAAAAGGTGATACGATTTTGATCAAAGATCAAACTAGGACACTAAATATACCATCCAAGTATCCTAGGGAGAACAAAAAATGAAGATTCAAGCATTGACTATGAAGGAGTCAGTTTGTTGATTTTTTCAAGGAATTTCGAGTGTGAAAACATTAACATATTGAGGTGTCAAGCTTCGACACAGATTTTGACATATTTAGGGTGTCAAGCATCAACACTAAGGCATCAACATATATTGATGGTATTGGGTAATGACACATACATTGACATATTGAGTTTACTTGGGTGTTGGACGTTGGCTATGTAGAAGTCCATGTACTAGTAGCTTCCGATACTCATTGCAATGACCCACTCAGATTGAGGGATCGATGCCTCTGACATTGATCAACAATCCTTGAGGCTAGTTTGGTCATTCTAGCATTTTAATTGCTCAACTAGAAACTTTAAACTCCTTAAGAGTTGGTTATAGCCTGTTTCCCCGAGTTTAAATGGCCATGAATCTTAGAGAATTTTTAATCACCAAACAATAAAATTCTATACCATCAATGTGACCATGCCTTCCTTGAATGGTGGGATACCTCTATATTTTTGCATTATTGTTGCATTCCGTAGAAAGATTTTGGTTGATCCACTACATTTTTATTCATATATATAGAAAGGATAGACCGGGTATGTTGCAAGTTTTAGGAAGCTTAAGTTTACCAAAAACCAAACTCTCGAAGCCACCCCAAATTATCTTACTAGAGAAATAAAAAGTTTGTTTAGTGTTTAAATCTCCATGTATCGATTGTTGGTTTTTTTGCTTAATTTTTGCACTTATCTGCAAAACAGTACTTACACTTTCCTTGAGTAATTTGCATTTTTAGTTGAATCAGTTATTTTCCTTCTTGCTCTTACCAATTTTGTCTAAGTAAAGTGTAAACCCAATTGTTGGCCAATATTTTTCTCCAATAGACAACATTGGTTGAGATAATGTGTCACAAAAGTGTTGTTTTGGAGGGTTGGATGAAAGGCTATACCTTACTAGACATTGATAATGGGGTGAACCAGAAGAAGCTTCCTTTTCCTGCACTAGACCGGTTTTAGCTTGTGCTGTGACCATTTTCCCTCTATCTGAAGCCATGTGTGGATTAGGTTCTTGGAAGAGGGAACAACTACATTACATCACAAAACAGGTTACTATTATCCTCAGTAATACTGTTATCTCACTTATTGTTAACTAAAACTTGATGAGGTTTTTGACTTTCTCCCCATGAAGGAATAGCATTGCAACATGTAAAGGCTGTCGTAGTAAGTGTAAAGAATCAAATGAGCTCAAATTTAGACATAATGTATATTGTTTGAGGACAAGGTGCATTTTATGTTTCAAAAATTGTATTGTTGCTTTTACAGAACTTGTGCTATGAAAGAAAACCACAAATTCTAGTCATTCACTAGTAGGGTTTGCATGTAGCTAAGTTTAACCGAGTTGGCTTCAACTCTAAGTCATAGTTTTCGATTTCGAGTGGAGTTAATTTTATTTGATTAAAAATAATTCAAAGTCATGTTGATTTTTGAATTGATTCGAGTGGTGCTTCCAACCTTCCAACTTCAAACATGTATCGTGCACATCATAGATATAATATTTAATACTTTTCAATAAATATTTTTGTACAAATAATTTTAAATTTTTTCAAAAACACTATAATACACGCACGTACATAATTCTTGTACTTGCCTTTTATATATATTTATGAATACATACCCCTATGCATGTATCGAATCAATTTTTGAGTTGAATTGATTTGATTTTGAGCATGATAAGTTGAACTCATGAAACTCATGAGGATATTGTCAATCTTGAATCTAAGTAAAATTCAAATGATAATCTAGCGATTTTCATGTTTCAATATTACTGCATTCTTATATGCAAGCTTAAAAAGGATTCATTGACTAATATGCTTGGATAACACTGAAATACAGGGGTTGTGTGGTTGGGTGGCAAGTGATACAAGTGAGATGGATGGATGTATGTGTAAAATGTTTGATTTACTCTTTTTTTATGATTTGACAGAAATATGTTGGAAGTTCATTTATAAGTTTACTACTGTAACAGTGCCTTGACAGTTTTTTTTTTGATATCCGCCCTTGATATATTTTTATCACTTCATATATTTTTACCTGTCATATTTATTCTGTCTAGAGTAAGATTTTGCTTCCGGCTGTGTACAACATTGTATGATGGCCGGTTCTACTAATTATTTGGCTACTTCACTGTTTTTTGACGAATAAAATACTTTATAGGTTTGATGGCTTTACAAGTACGTTTCAAGATAAGCTATTTAAGGGTTATGACATGGAGATAGATAACCAAATATTCTACACTACATTGTGTTCTAGTTTTCTCAGTTTCTGTGGTAAGACGGCCTGTAATTAACTTCCTCTTAATGCTTACTGCTTACGTACTCCATTTGCCTTTAATTTGTTAAGTTGCTGTTTGTCATGTTTGGATAAATCAATTTTCTTTGTTATGTGATTTATCTGTGTGTATGAATCATAGATTCTGTGTTCTTAATCTCCTGCTTATAGTGTTTGATTCCTCGCAGCTACTTATTGATTAACATGTTGAGCTAGTTTGTTGAAGAACATGTTATTTATTGCATTCTAACTGAACAATTAACCATGGTAGTAATATATAGTAAAGGAGTTCAAGCATTCGAACTATTTCGTAAATGTTTTGCAATTATGTATTGCTGAAACTAATGCAAATTATCAGATTAAGGTTAAAGAATCATAAGTACCACAATTTTTTGTTGTTGGAAGTTGTATATGCATAGTGCGGGCAACTGCTTATTTTCAGTCAGTTTGGATGACTTGCATGTTTGGTGTTATCATCATGCTATTGCATTTTATGTGATCATTAGAATACAGGAGATGGATAACCTCAGCATTTTGAAATAAGGTTTAGTGGTTGGTGGCTGCTTATGATTAGAGCTCATCTTGAACGAAAGTAAGGGTTCTGGGCATTGGGGATGTCATTTGAGGGGTTTTGTGGGTTGACTGAATTTCTATCCTATTAGCTCTACCCCTGTGTCTTACATTTGCTTTGGATTTGCGTATAAAACTAATATCTGCACCATGCTTCATTTGCAGAACTCGTCCTGCCCTAACTTGTCCATTTATACTGGTACATGGTTTGACACTTCATAGCACATATATAATCAAATTAGACAGTCATATTAGTTCATCATCAATGCAAATGTTATATTTAACTTTCTTAAATTTGGTAAAAGAAGTAAGAGCTTTAGTAATTAAGAATGATAATTTGAGAGATTAAAAAATAAGTTAAAAACATTTAGCATATAATATGCTACTTCTGTCTATGGCAAATATCATATGAAACGTGTCAAATTACCAGGTAGGCTCAAGCCTCAAGGCAAACTGATAATTTCCATTCTCCTGCACAATGTATCACATACAATCCCCATAGTGGCCCCACAGATTTGAATTTGATCCTGATGGTTGAATTGGCTTTGGAGTGTAAATTGCATTCCTAGTGGGCTTGTGAACAGTATAGAGCATGTCAACTATGTACTTTATGGGACCAGATTTCCCCTCATGTGTTATGATCTAATTTCTAATTATACATGAATGTTTTGCAGCAATAACTTCTATACACTTAGCTATTTGCATTATCAAATTTTCCTTTACCATCCTTAGCGGAACAAATCCATAATTTTCCTGTCTAGTTTTGATATATACTTTGCACTGTTGGAGTTACCATACGTTTTGCCTTTTTGATATTTAAACTTTTTTTGTTCTTGGTTCATCTATCTAGTACTATGATGCACTCTGTATTTCACTTCTGCCTTAGATTAACACCGCCACTCTTCTTCATGTACCTTTTTTCTTAGCAGTTAAAAATGTGTATGATGGAATTCTGGGCTTTTTGCAGGACTTGTTGTGCAAGGTCATCTTCTTTCTGCAATAGAATTTATGATAGTCCATCAAGAATGCATCTTTGATGTCTTGTTGCTATCCACTGTAAGAGTTTTTCTACTCATATAGGAATGAGAAAACGGATTTTTTCATTATATGTGATATGTGGATAAGTGTCCTTGAAGTTGACAACCCTCCTGCTTATCAAAAAAAAAAAAAGGTTGACAACCTGCTGTGTCCATGCTTAAAGTCTAAGAATATCAGGCCACATAAGGGTGCTTGAAGAGACCAGTTTTATTAAAAAACTCAGATCTTAGAAAGGGTAAATTGCTTCCTCATCCCTGAAGTTGGGCCTATATTTCATGTAGGCCCAAAAATTTTGAATCATTTCACCTGGAAGCTTGAACTTGATTAGTTGATTTACTCTTTCATTTGTTCCCTTCTTTTTAATTTACTGCCTGTGCGTTATGACGGGTCTAACTTGACCTTTGTTGTATTCATTACACATTAAGCAAATGCTATTTCTTACAGACTGATACTTATTTGGAATGGGAATATGAAATGGTAGAAGACTAGAAGAAAGGGAAGAGGCAGGGAAGAAGAAAAGGAGAAAGGGGAAGGGGAGGAAGACTAAATTTAGAGCAAATAATTTTTATTTGTTTCATCAAAGATGAAAATCCAATGTAAATAGAGTTCTTTAGATAGATTTTTGAGCTCATGCATCAAAAGGAAATGCATTAAAAGAAATACATCAAGGAAATAATTAAGACAACATTACTTGCCTAAACTATTAAAAAACTCAACAGAAGATATAATAAATAAACTGGTTCCTCCCTAATTTTGAATATCAATTTAATTTCCCTCCTTAATTGCGTTTGTGTGGCGTAGATTGTGATGTGATATGTGAATTTGAAATTATTTAATCAAATGACTAATTAATCACAAATATGAAGTAGTTAACTTTCTTAATGTCAATTAAGGATAAACTCAGAGTGATTTGGACATATAAATTGTAGGCCGATTGAAACTCTAGTAAGGAAAATTGAGTTATTAAATATTTCTCGTGTAAAAAGAGGAAGACCCAAAATGACATATAAGAAATTATAAGGAATAATTTTACATACTTATATTTAAATATAGATTTGTTAATTGATAGAATGCAATAGAAATAAAAGATTCATGTAGCCTGACCATCTAATGAGATAAAGGCTTGGTTGTGATGGTTGTTTTTTTTTAAGGTGATGTTGTATAAAGCATTTAATTTTCTGAAGTTAAATTACGTGATAATTGAGATACTAACCCACGAATTTGAATTTAAATTGAAGTTACTAAGACCCAAGTTACATTACTGTAATCAATTTCAATATTGAATCGTACAAACAAAGTTAAATTGTATCTCAAAAATCAATGTTGCAACTATCAATGTCATTATTAAATTGGGTGAACAAAAATTAATTCTAACAGTAAACACTCAATTCAAGTTAAATTGAGCAATCAAATTAAATATATAATCTTGATTGAAATCAAATATTTGATGACATTTGAAAACTGGCAATAATTCATTTAACCAGACGAAAAAAATGATTGGCTGTAGATTCAACCTATGGGAATAGTTCTATTGGAATAGTTGATTGAAGAGAATATGCTTAGGCTTAAATTTTACTAAGTGAGTATGCTTAATCTTTTCTGATCTAGCAGCCTTCATGGGCAATCGTAATAACAAAAATCTCTTCCTCAAGCGACATTTTGATGTTGGCAGCTGATAGTTGTGCATTACAAGGACTAAGATGGCTAGCGAACCTCTCTATCCTTCTTTCTATGTGTTTGTGTGAATCCTACCAGAATAAGAATTTCTGTCAAACTCAACTTTCATTAATCATCTCTAACAAAAAAATATTTAATATTAATTGTGGTCTGATCAGAAGGTTTAATTAGAAGTACAATATATAGAGGAACTAATTCCATATTAAAATGAAATAGGGGGATATAGAAATAAATGACTACATAAATAACTCAATCTAAACAAAATAAAATAATATACTTGACTAAGTCAACTAAAACAGACTCAGTTAATTAGAACAATAAATTATTTCTACATCATCCAATCAATGATCATGGCATGATTTGATTTGAGCCACCAATTGTAAAGATTTTAGCTATCAATGGTTAAGATGCCCCCATTACAAAATCTTTACACTAGTGTATTCTCTTAAGCCTAGGTTGCTCTTTTTTGATAGAAGGTTGCTCATGACTTTTGAAACAGTAAGATCGCAGCATTTTCCATGATAGTATATACAAAGCACCAGAGATGTCGCTTTTTATGATTATACTCAAAGAAGTCAAGAAAGTGGAATAGGGTAAAATACTACCTTCATTGAAGATGGTGGGTCGAGCTTCTCAAAAGTGTTCGAATTCGAGGATGCCTAGAAGGTGCTATCGAGGGAAAAAAATTAGAAATAAGGAGAAGAAAATGGTAGAAGGGAAAGAAAATGGAGGTACTTTGTCCACTCAACTTGTAAAAACTCCTTTGCAGGAGCACATGGTGGTCGGATGAAACTACTTTTCTTTTTTGGATGAGACTACTTATTGAAATTAAATGCATGGAAATATTCTGAAAGGACTTAACCACTTAAACATAACTCAAGGAACCATATGACATGTTTTTGTGAGAGAATGATTTAGGTGAAACAATTCAAATTTTGTTGTCATTGTGAAATGTCTCAGGGCTTGGATGTAATTTACCCTTTTGAAAACATGCCCTTCCTTGAAATCTCCATCTCTACCTTAAGCTCAAAATATTAAACACCCCCCATGATCTATCCAACACGAATGGCTGGACAACTGGAGCAACAATTGTATCTTCAGTTGAAACCCTTAAATTTAGTACAAAAATGTCAGGCTAGTCCTCCATAGCATTCTCCATGCCAAAGAGCTAAAAGCAAATAGTGCGGAGAACTATTTGCGAAGGTGTTTTGTCATTCACCTTAGAGATGACAAAATATCTTCACAAACGGTGGGGAGAACGGGAGGAACGCTAGGAGTATGAGATGGAGAATATCATGGAAGAATGGTGGAAATTAAAAAATAAGAGGTAGATAGCAATAGACATTTTTGTCCATTTCCTTATTTTTAATTTGTCCTTTTGACATGGGGGCGTTTGAAGTTCCATATCTGCAAAAAGCTGCTTTGACTTGGGGCCAAGAATTAATTCATTTGGTAGTAATGCTCAACCTTGATCTTCCAAATTGAAAAGTTGCTTCCTGAAATTCTGGTAGTGTATATCTGAACAGCCCCTAGCATAATCAATGATTTTACTTGTTTAATTTACATTTTTGTTAAACATTTTAAGAAACTTTTCATTTTGAGTTTTTCTTAAGAATTATTTAAGCTTAGACAAATTAACTTTTTAACAAACCTGTGAAGTGGCCAGCATCTTGTATTGCCACACATGAAAAGAAGCATCATGATTTTGCCCAAGGTATGCCTTACCATGATCAGCCCTTGCAGGTAGCAACTGCCAGCCAGTTCTTCATTTCTTATACCATCCGAACATTTGGAGCTCTTACATTTGCCACCATAATGACCACAAGACAGGTACACATGCACCATTTTAATTTGGTCAAAAGCATTTCTTTTTACACAATTCACTATTACTAATTGATAACCTTTTCTTGTAGCTTGTTAGTATCTTGCTTTCTTGTGTTTGGTTCTCTCATCCCCTTAGCTGGGAGCAGTGGTTTGGAGCTGTAAGCATGTGTTTTCCTTTGTATTATATTGAAAATCATTTACCCTTTTAGAACGTTTTCAATTATTGTTTGATCATTGCCCTGTCACATAGGATTCAGGGGAATTTACATAATTATTGTTTAAACATACGTAATAAGTATCTTAGACTTGCTATATGTGACAAATAAATTTGAACTACTAGAATGCCAGTTATATTACTTACCTTTAGAATATATTTTTCTGATCTTCACTTAAATTTTGGAAGCTATTAACAAGGTGTTATTCTTGTTGCATTTAGATTCATTCTATGGATGCATGCAGAAAGTGAAAAGGGAAATGTTTTTTATACATGTATAATTTTTTTTTTGAAAGGGGAAAAAGTAATTCATAAATAGTGATGAATTGAATTATAGGAACATAAAATAATCCATGGCCAATAACCGGTGAGAATAAGCTGTTTTCAGATATTTAACATTGGTGTCTGTGCTGTAGGTCTCAAGTTTGAGCGATTTGATCCCTAATTCTTTGTAACAAAAGATTAAGCCATTTTGTATTAAATCCATGTTGTAAAATCAAATAAGCTTGTAGATGAGCAGACATGTAAAACTATGAAATTACATTTAGGTTATAACCTAATTGAGCTTTTGGGTCAATTGGGTTTAGAGATTTTACAGTACTTTTTTTTTGCACAATACAGTTAGTAAGCTTATGGTTAGATGGTTAATGGATTATTTCTGATAATCAATCAACAGTAACCAATTTGACATTTTTATGATATGTTTGGTTTTTTGTGGTGTTAATTTCTAATAACTAAACTGTATGTACACTTGAAAACATTTTTGGCGTTCATGTAAATAGTAAGATTAAGTAGTTAATAGATTAATCCTACACAATAGATGAATGGCATCCTAGGCAAGGTTTTGAAAACTGGACCGGCTTCAGAACCGGTAGACTGAAAGGTTCAAGGTTCAATGGTCGAACCGGGGTCGAACCGTGATGAAGTAAAAATTAAAAAAATTAATAAAATATAATATAAATATAGTTGAGATATATATTATTCACACATCAACACAATAATTAGACATAAAATGAATGTTTAATAATTGAATTTAACAAATAATATCTTATGTCAATAACCCAAAAAATAATTCCAAGCAAATCGAAATAACAATAACCCAACAAAATATTCGCAAACCACAAATTGAGTATAATATTTAGTACATCATTAAAAGATCTGAATAAATGTATGCTTTATCAATATTAAAATACTAAATTATTTCATCATTTCATATCACTAAAATACTAAAATACTAAATCATTTCGAAAGGATGGGAGCTGGAGAGGAGAGTGTGAGGCAAGAGAAATCGCGAGTTCGTGATTGTCGCGCGAGTAGAGGCCGCAGAACGGAGGCTGAGTTAGGGACCCAGAGTTCAGGAAATTTTTTTTTTTTTAATTTTAAACTCAACCGGTCCAACCGTACCGGTTCACCGGTTGACCGGTTGAACCGCGGTTTAGACTGGTTCTAGCCGGTTTTAAGCGGATCCGGTTATAAAATTAAACCGGACCGGTTGGCTGACCGTTTCACAGTTCGACCGGTTGAACCGGCCGGTCCGGTCCGGTTTTTAAAATCTTGATCCTAGGTGACATTTTTATTGTATTTTAGACTGTTCTGAGATATATTTGTTACTTTATATAGTATTCAAATTTTACTATATATACTTCTCAAAATAAAAACTATATATGTATATAAATTAATGAGTGTATATCTCCCTAAAATCTAAAGTTAGTTGCTGCATCCAGGTCATAGTCTTTGGTGTTCTCTACACCAAAAGCTTCTTGAGGAACAAGCAACAGAATCAATTGCCTTCAACTAATACAAATGGTGAAGATAAGCCTCCTGTGAGCAGCAATTCCTGACATTTAATATTATATATCATAGTAGCTGCTTGAAGATCAAGATGCCAAAGAGTTGCTAGTTGCTACATTGTTTCAGCTTTGAACAGCATAACGCTCTTTTCCTTCCAAGTGGAAGAAGGCAAGGAGATAGAAGAGAAGCTGACCCATGGCCAAATTTCACAAATTGAGGTTTAATTATTATGTGGATCTTGACAAATTGAGGTTTGAGTTTTCTAGGCTGTAATTTATTGATTATTTCTGCATTCAAACCTGTCTGAAGAATTTAATCAATATGTTTATTATAATTAAGTTTGAGTCAAGTTAGCTTTTAACCCTGGTTATATGCCAACTTGAGGGTTATTAGAAATCACTGTAATGTATTTGTTTGTTCTGCCATTTTTAGCAGCATATTATGTGATCTAAACTTTGGTCATTTAATAAACAGGTCGGATTCATAACCCTTCCGTTGGTTAATGTGATTCTACTAGTCGATATACCATTTTATTGAGGACCCATTTGACTCTTGACTAATTTTAATATAAAAAAATATTATTTTGTTTCATATATATAATATTTTTTAATAAAAATATTAATTTTATTTCACATTTTATATTAAAATATTTGAATTGAGTATTTTGATTTAGGATGTGAAATAAAATTAATATTTTATTAAAAATTATTGAGTATGTAAAATAAAATAATATTTTTTTATATTAAAATTTGTATAAAATAATTTAAAAATTATTTATTATTATTATTATTTTTTAAATTAGTATTATTTTGGTCTTAGGTATTTGCACCAAACAGGACTGTAGGGAGCATTTAGTTAGTATTTCATTTGATGATATATGTAAAATTTTTATAGAAAATTAAAATTATTTTTAAATAAATGACATTTAAATATCAAAATATTTAT
>JAEMOT010000017.1:264223-307919 GCA_019297695.1 Apostasia ramifera | reverse complement strand
ATTCATTGGTTGGATTTCATTGCGACACTTCTAATGAATAATTAAGCGTCATGCTTGTTGCTAGAACTTTTTTTTTCATCCCACTATACTTATACATTAATTTTTTTCATCACTTTTTGTTAAAAAGTCGGATTGCTATGTTGATTTTCTTGAAAGTATGGTTTAGGNTATATATATATATATATATATATATTCATTGGTTGGATTTCATTGCGACACTTCTAATGAATAATTAAGCGTCATGCTTGTTGCTAGAACTTTTTTTTTCATCCCACTATACTTATACATTAATTTTTTTCATCACTTTTTGTTAAAAAGTCGGATTGCTATGTTGATTTTCTTGAAAGTATGGTTTAGGCCTTGTAATCCTTTAGTCGAACAGCCCTCGTAGAACAGTCCTCCTCGAACAGCTCTTCAACGAAATATCACTAGATTGTACTCTCTGTATTATTATGTCAACTAAGCATTTAAAGCGGCATGGGGTCTACTCTCAAATCGTCCTTTACAGGAATAGATGTCAGATGTGAATATCTATAAAAAAATATATATCAAGTAACATTTCATCGGAGGATGTTACAAAAATTATTAGAACGGGATATTCATCTTACCCAAATAAAGGCCTCTAACGTCCCTAAAAAACAAAGTATAGTATAGTTTCTTAGTGTGGTTATGTGAGAAAATAGTCGGCATTACTATTAATATTTGTTGATATATTTAGAATCTTGGAAGAACAAAAACAAGAGAGTCGATAGGCAATGCCATCCATGATGTCATCCCTTACTCGATATTGTGCATTCTCGATTTCTCTCAATCCCTCAATTATATTCCTAGCCTTTCTCGATTCCTCAACTATATTAAAAGTTATTGACTTTCTTTCATGATTTTCTCGATTCCTCAACTATATTAAAAGTTATCGACTTTCTTTCATTGACAAAATGTTAGTGACTCGATAAATTGCATTTACATAAAATCAATAATATTAAAGCGTTGAATCCAACGATGGTACCCTTTATAGATTTTCCTTTTCTGTTCTAATTTATGTTGAGCATCACACTTTATGGTCTTATTCGACGCGAAAATAAAAATAGTACTAGTTTAAAATATATTAATAATAATTAATAAATAAATTTGTATTGCATTCTATAGAATTTTAACATAAAAAAATATTATATTATTTCATATATTCAGTTATTTTTAATAAAATTATTAATTTTATTTCACATTCTAAATTAAAATACATGATTCAAATATTTTTGTCTAAGTTGTGAAATAAAGTTGATAATTTTATTGAAGATAATTAAGTATGTAAAATAAAATAAAATAAAAATTTTTTTATATTAAAATTTGTGTAAAATATAATAAAAATTTATTTATTAATTATTATTATTATTGTTATTTTTTAAACTAGTATCATTTTGATTTTAATTTTGGTCCTTGCGTCAAACAGAGTGATTTTTATGATTTTATTTCAAGTTAGTTTTTTATGTGAAAAATCTTTTAACTGAGGAAAAAAGTATAATGCTCTTGATGTCAGCAATTTGAAGAGCATACTAATCATTTTTAATTACAAGAGGTTGGAAATTACAAAAGATAGATAGAAGTTAGTTAAACAAGTTAGTTATCTCTCTTTGTCGAGAAATAGCTCTCTTAGTTCCTCTTCTTTGATGGGAATTTCTAATGCTGAGCTTGCATACGTGTGATTGCTTCCTATCGTATTGGCTGACTCGAGTTGTACTCGGTGCCTCCTTTGGTAAGTGAACAGTGAATGCTTTTAAATTTACGATTGACTTAGCCGGAAACATAGTCGTTATCTTTCAAAGATTCCTTGGAGGCTGAAGCTGTCAGAAGAGCATTCTTCGTTCTCGGGCTCCCCCATTATGTGTCCCACGGAGATTGGAGTTGTTAACGCCCTCTAAGAATAGTCGTTGATTCGAACAGTTGTTAACTAACATTAATGGCATTACTTAATGGGCTTGGGCCCATTATTATTAAGCCCAATGTTAGTTAAATCACTATCCTTGGGATAAGGTTATTTCTTATCCTATTTACATGGAGTTCATATGTCACCTTAAATAAAGATTTTTTACTATATGTCATCTCATGCGCATAAGTCATCATCTAAGTAGTATAAATTTTATTTTTAAATTAAATTTTTAAATATAAAATGATAAAAATACTCTTCTTTTTTTCTTATTGCCAATCTTGCCCACCTCGTTGCTACACCGCTATAGCACTGCAGCAGCTGTGGCCATCTGGGAGCACGGAGCTTACATGTGGCTGCGCAAGGCTGCTGCACGCTGCCCCTGCCCTTGTTGAGGACCATTCCTACGCGGGCGCTCTGCTTGTGGGTAGCAGCCATAGCAGTTGCGGGGAGGATCAGCAGCAGGGAAAGAGAGCGTATTTTTGTCATTTTATATTTTAAAATAAAATTTATTAGAATTTATAAAAATAAATTGAAATAAAATAACAATATTAAATATCCTATTAAAGCTCTCTAATTCTGAAGACATAAACAATAATTTGAAATTTTAAAATTTTAATTTAAACTATTTGAGCGAACGGCAATTTCTCTCTTTTCTCTATTCTTTCTCTCCTCTCCTCTGACAACTTAGAAATTTTAAATTACAATATTAAATTTTTTTAAATTAAAATTTCTCTCTCCTCAACTCACTTTCTCCTCTTTAAAAATTTAAATTCTAAATTCCTAATAAATAAAATATAAAATACAATTTCCCTTTTGAGGCCTATTCTCATACATTTTTCAGAAATAAACAAAATGCTTTTTGTGTGGAATTGAAGATATGCCACATTCTGACAAGATGAAGAATTTTCCATAGAGTTTTATTATCACAAAATTGCAAATATGAATATATATAAGGGATAATTACATACATGCCACACAATTTAATTTTATTTATGTCTTACTCATTCATTCTTAATTAATTACACTATACACACTCAAAATATTATAAAATTTTACATACACACATTTGAGTTAAAACTTAATCAAAATCTATTTGAAAAAAAATATTCTGTTAGTAAATCATTAAAATTATATTTTTACTTTTAATAATATATATTTTTTCTTCCTCAATACCACACTAAAACGTTGATTTGTCCTAAAATCAATTCACATCGCGGATGTCTTCTTCCTTTGCCGCCACCTAAACATTAAGGTTTTAGAATTTTCACTCAAAATATATTTAAATATCCTTAAAATAATATGATAAATAGCTCAGATTTTTTGTAATTTAATTATAAANTATATATATATATATATATCACTTTTATTAATCTTTAATTTTTTTTTGATAGAATTAATCTTTAATTATTAAAATAACATTTTGAGGTCTTTAAAGTCTTAAATCTACATTCAATCACAGTCACTAGGAAAAACAAAAATGAATAGAGCCAATTTTTGTCTAGTTAGGCTGATAAATCTCAATTAAAAAAAAAAGTAGTTACTCAAAGTTTTCTATAATTAATGCATAATTATTATTTGATTTATAACTTTTAAAAAATTATTAAAAAATTCTTACATTTTATCTAATATTATATAAAAGATCTCTCTATTATTAAATTCAACATATTTCTAATTTTATCATTAATATTTTTTAAAATTTTTATATTTTGGTCATCTATCACTGCCACATTAATGCCACCACCAGCGCCCCTAGGAGGGACACACACAGAGAGGGTAAAAATAAAATATTAAAAAATTTAAAATAAAATATTTCATAAATATTGACAGAAATTATTAATAAAATTTTGTTATATAATAATCATAATTTAAAGAAACCTTTCAGTAAATTTTTAAAAATTATAGACTAAATAATAATTATAAGTTAACTATAGAAATCTTTCAGTAATTAACACTAAAAAAATATTTATAACGGCGAAGTTCAAGTGAATTAGCATCAATTTAAATTTAAAAATTTTGAGTTTAAATCGAGTTTGATTTAGATCAACTAAAATCTATTTGATTTTAAGTTGAATCTAACTTAATTTTTGGATATTAATATTTATTTATATAATATATATTAAATATAATTTTTTTTTGTTACAGTTATGTACATTATGTATGTATTTATATATGAAAGCCTTCAATATGTACAGTATATAAGATATTCAGTGCAATAGAAAAATCTAAATATTTGTTATTATACTAATATTGAATCAGTTATTAGTTGAATTAATTATATTTTAAATTATAATAAAATTAAGTTCAACTTTGATTCGAATAAAATACGAGCTAATTTTAAACTAATTTTTAGCATCAAACATAATGCTCAACCCTAGTTGAATATGATATGATTCGGTGCACACAGATATTTGATCACTCTTTAAATTTCTGCGCTATTTATAAATATAATAAAAACTTCGAGGGGATATTTTTTTGCAAATAATGAATGTTTAAAAAAAAACATTTTTTTTTTGTTAGCCTTTAATTAAATAAGCATAAGAGGTGGCACTTTATTTTTGTGTTTAAATTATGCATGTATTATTGTTGACCGAAAAAATCATAAAGTTGAGCTGCTAACTATGACCAGTCGTGATAATAGGGCTAGAGCATAGCTAACTGTGCGTAAGCTATAGAGTAACTAAAAAAACACACACAAGTTAATATGGTTCGACTCATTTCTTACGTTTATGGGTCATGCTGGAGAGCAAAAGTTTTACTATATGCAAAAAAAAAAGAGTTCGCAAGAGTACAATAATGAAGTCAAGAGCCTCCTAGCCATAGAAACCTGGGGATAGTAGGCAAACCTGAGGCCGAAAAAGGACAAAAGAGGAGGAAGTTTCTAACTGAAAGTATGTCTTGAGAAGTTGCCTAGGTTTTAGAAAGAAAAAGTTTCAATTCATAGGTCTTTGCTACTAACTTGGGAAGCTTTACTTATAGTTTTAGAGGAGGAATTTTAATCGTAGGTTTTGCTATAATGAGCCGGATGTTGACTCTTGGAGTTGCAAGGATGAGAGATCCTTATGGAAAGTAGGGTGCATGCTTTATGCGAGCTGCACTTGGGTTCGGACGTCCGCACGTTCGGACCCCCAATCAGTGGGCGCCACGTGTGCTATACAGGTGGGTCCGGCCACTGATTGGGGGTACAGACGTGCGGACGTCTAAACCCAAGTATTTTTCACTTTATACAGCTTGTCTCCTATATCGTCTAGCTGCACATACTCATGGGGTACAAGTTCGCACATTCCCTAAACATGATGGTGTGGATTCGTCAGACTTGGGGCACGTGAAGCACACGATAGAAGGCTATTATTGAGAAAAACTGAGGTATGAGAGAGTGACCTTCATGCCCATACAGAATATGCATGGCAAAGAGAACTACAACAGTAGGCAGGTCGAGTCATGCTCGAGATTAGAGGTGATGTTGCCACTCTATGCTTGTGGCTATCTGACTGCAACTCTCCTTAGTCTGACCCTAAGATGCATTTGTCTGGTATGTAATCTCGGGTGATCCATTTGTGGGCATGGGGGTTTGCCTTGGGGTGACTAGCGTTGTTAGCATGCCACATGAAAGGCTGAGATACAACGAAAATCCCATACGTAAACAATTAAAAAATTAAATAACATCAAATAAATATAGATTATTACGTTAAAATTTGTGTATAATGTAGAAAAATATTAAGAGTTTGTGCAAGCTGTGATATGAAAATATTTTATCCTATTCGCAAATAACAACAGAGGACCCAAATGTCCTACCTTAAAATTCGAGGACTAAATAGTATCAAAAAAATTCTGGGACTAATACACAATTAGTGCCCAACTTCCGGACCTGGATATAATTGACCCAAAAACGCTTTTTTTTATTTCCCAAAATAGTTATTATATGTGACAAAAATGACACAGATTTTCAGCTAATTCGGCACAGATGTACCTTACGGTGTGCTATGCCGGCTACAAGATGTAATGTTTTTTTTTTTTTTTTCACTTCTTTATTTTGATATTTATATTTAAAATATCAAAATATAATGAACATTTAAGAGGTAACCCTATTTGTAATATCTCCTCTCACTTCTTGGAAAAATACTTGGGTTCGGAGAGCTCGCCATGTCACCTTTTCATACACCAATTAAATGACAACAGCTAGCAGCGGGCAGCCCACTGCAGTTGGGTTCGGAGATCGATGTGCTTGTTATAGGTATAAAAGTGCTTGTTATAGACATAAATGTGCTTGTTATAGCCATAAAAGTGCTTGTTATAGGCATAAAGATGATTAGTTATATATATTTATGCTTATAACAAGCACATTTATGATTATAATAAGTATATTTAGACATAAAAGTACTTGTTATAGACAGAAATGTGCTTATTATAGACATAAATGTACTTGTTATAAGCATAAAGGTGCTTGTTATAGTCTGTTATAAGCATAAAAGTGCTTGTTATAGGCATAAATGTGCTTGTTATGCATAAATGTGTTTATTATATACATAAATGTGCTTGTTATAAGCATAAATATATATAACTAAGCACCTTTATGTCTATAACAAGCAATTTTATGTCTATAATAAGTGCATTTATGTCTATAACAAGCACTTTTATGCCTATAACAAGTATATTGATCTCCGAACCCAACTGCAGTGGGCCGCTAGTTGCCAGCTGTCGCCATTTAATTGGTGTATGAAATAGTGATATGGCGAGCTCTCCGAACCCAAATATTTTTCCACTTCTCGCACTGTTTTTATAAAGAGAGAAATTTTCACAACTTTTTAATCCGAAATAATAGAGAAAGAATGCAATTACTTCATTGATCATTTAATTATTTGGTTTAACTCGATAAACTAAAATGTGTAAAAACACAATTTCAAGTATTAAATTAATTAGGGTCGAAATCATTTAAATGAATTAAAATTGAAATAACTTAGAAAATTCAAGACCAACATAAAATAAGAAATTGATGTGAAATGCATCCATAGGATGGCATTTTTTTACTTGTACCTCAAACTCGACTCGACCCGACTTAATGAGGTATGCGTTCGAGTTTTTACAGATACATATCATAAGTAAATCGACTCAAATTTAACTCATTTTAGAGGATCCAGGTACAGTTAGTAGGCCAATCCAATTATAACTCGCTAATGATTTGTTTATTAAAATTACATATTTTTTATTTTAAGTATTAATTTTAACATTAACTATTACATGCCTATTATATAATTTAGTTGCATTGTCATTAAAAATTATAATAAACATAATATTTGACGCATTTAATAAGTAAATTAGATTCGAGTTAGACTTAAATGAATCATATTAAAAATAAATTGACTTGAATTCGACCTATCCTCTCGAATTGCCACCTCGAATTTAAAAGCTCGTGAAGCTTTCCTACATCGTTCTTTGAATGCTTGTCATTAGCATTAACCAATTGAAAGAAATTTTATTTTGTAGGCCCTGTTTGTTTGAAAGATTAAAATTAATTTAATTTAATTTTAAATATACATATCACATGATATATAAAATTTAATATAAAAAATTAACTTTATTTTACATCCTAAAATACATTACTAAAATAACAACTAATTAATTTGTATTATATTTCTCACGTATCTCAACATAATAATTAACTTTAATTTATATTATTCATAATTTTTAATAAAAAAATATTTCTACTTAAATTTAAATTTAAATTTTTTAAAATTAAATTTTACAAATAAACAGGTAGTTAGAGTTAATTATTTCATGGATAGGAGATGAATGAAGCTCAATCTATTTTATATTGTGAATAAGATATGAATGAAACACTAAAATCAATTTTATATTCTAAGTTAAAGTCCTATAAATATTTGACTACTGGCTATAGTTGGCAATTATGTTTAAAATTATGAACTCCTATCACTAATTAGACAATTGAATTTTATGTGATTTGAAAATATCTGATAAAGTTATTATATATATTATTTGGGTAAAAATTTTGAACTAAAGTTAGAAGCAAAGAAGAAGATTGGAGGAAGGGTTTCGAAAAAAAAAAGTAAGAAAGATTAAATTGATTGCGTTACTTGAGGGAAACTGAAGAGGTGAGTGAGCTGATAGCACAAGGTGATGAGAGTCGAGGAGGCAGGTAGATGTCACACAGCCTGCTTGTCGTAATTGCTGGAGAGATCCAAAAGTTCTCTTACTATTATAAATATGACTATTTATAATAGAAAGGAGTTAGGTAGTGACAATTTAATTAGATGAGTTGTATTAATACTGAAATGATTTTGTGGCAAGGACGACTATACAGTTTTCCCATGCCTATAGTCAAACTATATTTTAATGATGATCACCTTTTTTTAATCCATGACATAGGCATCAGACGACAGATGAATTGATTATGGGCGTGGTCGGGCTAAGGACTTGATCGAGTATTCTGTTCAATTGATTCTGCTCGATTGAATTTCTAGCTATTCGACTACAGGGACTAGTTCCCACTGAACTACTCAGAAATATAATTTGAAAATTAGTCAGTGAATTAACGCTAAACAACCACATATTAATCAAATTCATATGATGTATTTTTCCTTCAACATATACATATATATATATATATATATATATAGATATATATAAGTGCAAGAAATTTCATAATATGTAAGTTAATGCGCATAAACCGACTTTAATCGAATAATTTGATAACAAATGAATTATTTTGGATGAAATAATTTTGATCTCTAAGTATCAATATATATAACTTGACAGTCCAATTATTATTTTTTTGATATAAATAATTTCTAGTTAAATAATTACGCTTTTGACACGTGCCACACAACTGAGCATTTAAAAAAAAAAACTATTTTATATTCTAATTTAATTATAGAAATAATTTCTGTCAGAATTATAGAAAATGTTTTCTGTCACTGGTATTATGATAGAAAATTATTTAAATTAAAATCATTTTTCGTAAATTAAATATCTAATTCGTATTCTCTGCCTTTCCGCCACTTCCTTGATCTCCCGACTCTATGGACGCCACGTGTCCGTCGGCTCATCCTCGGCAGCTTTTTAAGAGCCGTAAGCGGAAATCCTTTCGTGGCTCCGCGCTGATTCCTCGTTCTGTCTCTCTCCTAGGGTTTTGGAGATTCGCGAGCGCAAAGGCGAGGTAATGGCGGCGGCTTTAGAGAGCTTCGGCGCCGATGCGGAGGGGTCGGAGCTCCTCTTGGCCGAGTCCGAGCGGGAGCCTTCGTGGCGGCTCAACTTCGACGGGTTCCGGAGAGTGGAGCTCCAGGATGAAAAGCCTCGCCGCGGGATACAGCACTGCTTTGACGTGTTAGGTACTGCTGGTAAGCTTGATGTGGCTTTTCGGTCAGTTAAATATCTGCTTGCTTTAAACTCGTCTTCATTTTCTTTCCTTTTTCCAACCGCCTCTGCCTTTTATGTTCTATATCTTCTACTTACACTTGGTGGATGCTTGTTATATGTTTGAGTTTGGTTGTCATTTTTGCTTTGTTTGATGCAATTTCGAAATCGGTGTGATGTGATGACTGGTTCTTGGAAAAAAAAAAAGAGTTACAATTATTAGTAGGACTATGCTGGTGACGCCTAGTCTCTTCAGTGAGCCATAAATGGAGCTATTACTTATGTGTTTATGTTTCTACCGACACTACAAGGGGATCTTGCTAAATGATGTGTTCTTCTCGAATTGATGATGATAGTTAGTGATTTCTCTTTCTAATCCTCGATCTATAAAATTGGTCTCCCACGAATCTTGGTAGTAGGCATCCTTTCTGGTTGGTTCATTTTATAATACACTTGATTTGCTTTTCATTAATTTCATTGTCTGTTCTCTTCTGCCAATTAAAGGCTGTTTTTGTCCATTGTTCTTAAGGTACCATTTTCAATTGACAGTGATCTCTTTTCTGGTGTAGGTAAAGAAGATGTTGTAGCTGACTATTATCAGCAGCAGATAGAGATGCTGGAGGGTTTTGGTGAAATGGATACTTTGACTGATCGTGGTTATCTACCCCAAATGACAAAGGTGAACATTTCTATAGAAGAGCAATGGAACATTTTACATCATAGATTGGCATGTATTTGATTTCACATTTATATTTTATACGCAGGAAGAGCGTGAGAAGGTGGCGAAGGGTGAGAACTTAGCCATTCGAATATCAAATGTAGCAAACATGGTCCTCTTTGCAGCCAAGGTTTATGCTTCAATTAGGAGTGGCTCTCTGGCAATCATAGCATCCACATTGGATTCTCTTCTTGATTTGCTATCAGGTTTCATCCTATGGTTTACTGCATTCTCTATGCAGACACCAAACCCATATCAGTATCCTATTGGGAAAAGGCGGATGCAGCCATTGGTAAGAATTCTATTTCTAACAATTTATGCTGAAACTTGAAGTTTTTCTTGTGCGTCAAATAGATCCTCTGATATCTGATATTCTTATAAATATCATATTCTATAAAACTACTTTTGCTTTCATTTTAATGTGAAATCATACTCCACCAAGTTCTTGTGTTGCGTAATGCTGATGTATTTTAGACTATTTTCTTGCATTGATTACTAAATTCCAAAGCTTTAATAATCCCCTTTCTTGTTGAATATATTTTGCTAATATTTAGGATGTATGTTTTATCTTATTCATGTTATAACTTGCATACAGCAACCGGTTTTCCTATTGAGCATTAATTGGATATTACAAAGAATAAGATGTTCAGCAAAATTTTTTATGAACTTGGGCTTCTGCATTTTAGTATCACTAGCATATATATATATGGGTAAATTTTTTCTGGATTCCTGTGGTTTGTCTCATTGCATTACGTCCCAAATTTTAAATGGCCTCATGAAGGTCTCTTTGGTTGAATTCCCATTGCTACGGCTCTTTCCATTAACTTCTCCCATAGGTGATGTTGAATTGCCAGTTTTTGCCATTGCTTATGAGTCCCTATGGTTGAGACCCAACTACACAAGGTTTCAAAAATTTGAATTGTCTAAATCAAACTCAATTTCTTTAAAAGTTAATGTTTTTTAATACGGTTTTAGAGTTTATCTGAGATGAATTAGGAATGTATTTTAAAAAGTTATACAAAAAGACAACTTTAAATAATAAGATAACTAAACAATAAAAAAAAGTTTATGTGATGATTGGCGCATCTGCAGCAAGTGCAAGATGGGAGGGTGCATAGGACATGCCCCACACGTTGATGTGGGCTGATTTCCTCTCGTCATGCATGGGAATAGGGTGGGCGTTTATCACACCTCTAATTGGCGGGTTGACTAACATTCCCTTTTAAAAGAAAAAATGCATTAAGATTTGTAAGATTTGGTATTTTTTCATCTTTTGTGATCTGATCTCTTACAAAATTCACATTTTCAACACATGACTAAATTTAACGTAATAATATTACATATACCGTGTGAAAGGCGAAAATGTTTAGTCTAAACCTCAACTGCCCCATCCAATAAAACTTGTTTGAGACCCAGTTTCAATGAATTCAAATTTTGGGGCCTGCATGCAATGGTTCCCAAATGCAGATGCTATTTACCCTATTGTCTTATTAACTATTTGTAAGGTATAGAGATATTAAATGTCTTGTTGAAGTTATTTTATTAAGAATTTCTAGCCAAGTGCTAACTGACTCTATGTATTCTTCATATTCAGTGAGGTTATGTCATCTTGGTTAGAATTTCTGTAAAAAAATGACTTCTCAGCACATAGTTTAAGGGCTCTGTTTGGTTGGAGAAAAAAAAAGATGATTTGAAAATTTTTTGTGAAAATTTTTAGAAAAATGTGTATGATGTGAAATAAAGTGAGTTAGTTATGTTCAAAATTGTGTTGGATGTGAAATAAATTGATTGTTTAATGTTGAAATTTGTGTAGGATGAGATATAAAATAATTTTTAAAGTCTTTTTTAAAATAAATTTAAGATTTTGGCCATAGTTAAAATAAGCCAATTTTTTTTAGCCAGTTGCCAAACGGGGCCTAGACCTTTTTTTGGGCTTATTTCTTTTGTTCGCTTAACTTCTGGTGCGAATAGGATATGCCACAATTGTTATTTGGTCATGTCCTCACTACTTGTTTTTATCAATTAAATATTTTTAAAGTATTTTGGGATACCAGAGTTTGACTTTCCCAATTTTTATTGTTTTCACATGTATAATTATCTAAAGCTTTACTTTTTCAGGGAATCCTTGTATTTGCATCTGTAATGGCAACTCTAGGGCTGCAGATAATATTAGAGTCAGTGCGCTCACTCTTGTCAAATGTAAGGATTTTTTTGGTCTCTGCAACAGCTTTATCCTATTTTGCTTATCATAAGCATTCTTTATGTATAGCTTCTACAGTCTACTTCATTAGAGTAAAGAGATTAAAATTGCTTCAGTTCATTTTTTGGAAGAGCATTTTCATGGAAATGATATTTCATATGATGCTAACTTTTTCATTAATTTTACTAGGATTTACATACATGCTACAGTAAACTTGTCTATATTTAGTATTTACCCTCTAAATTATGATGGAAGTAATCTGGCCATTCATTAATCTGAAAAATTTATCTGTATCAACATTTGAATTGGTCATGAAACGAGTATTTCTTTATATAAGAGTATACATTGACAAAACTTTGACAGCCACTACGTTCCAATCATGGCACATTTTGAATGTGTTTGATGTGGATTCTGTGATTTGAATGGTTGACAGATACGTAAATCTTAACTTTTTTTCACTTCATCTTAAAAACTTTAATCTTATATGTGCCTATAGTACATCATAATTAATTCATGTCATCATCAACCATTCAGGAGGATGCGTTCAGCTTGACCAAGGAGCAAGAGAGATGGGTTGTAAACATCATGCTATCTGTAACACTCGTAAAGCTTGGTTTGGTCTTCTACTGCCGCTCATTTACAAATGAGATTGTCAAGGCTTATGCACAGGACCATTTTTTTGATGTTGTAACTAACATCATTGGCCTTGTAGCCGCTCTTCTTGCCAACTACATAAAGGACTGGATTGACCCAGTTGGTGCTATAATAGTAAGTATTCATTTAGGTTAAACTTCTAATTTAATGCCTTTATTCGGTAAGCAGTATCTATATATTCTTGGGTATTTCATTTGCTTTTGAACATTGGCCATTCTATCATTCGTTGTTTCTTGAATTGAAACCGTGGCCTCAAGGTAACGGTAAATCCTGTTGTGTCAGGCTAGAGGTTGCAATGAGTTGTTTTCAAGTCAATTCTGAGCCAAGTAGGTTTTGAAATCCATGAATTTAAGGGGAACCAAATATGGAGGGTAGTTGAACTTCAGTTCTCTATGAAAAACTCCAATCTCTAGGCCTCTATGATAGCTAATGTAGAAATGTGTAATTGTTTGAAGTTGAACCATGATATTTTATCATACAATTTCGAGCTAACTTGAATCAAATTCGCATAAGCTATGTGTAACTTGAAATTGGCTGGAGGTCAATTTTGAATCAAGTCTTTTTGGGCTATATATTCAATAAATAGAGTTTCAATCATCCTGTTTATCCCTAGCCAAGGCTCGCTGTTTGTGGGATTCTTTTGCATTTTTTGATAGGATGAAAAGAGAGATTCCAATGAACGAAAATTTTTAAATAAATCTTGCATCAATCTTGAAACTCTTTATTATTATGTTTCGTATTAGAAAATAGACTGAAGTAATTTGGATATGTAAAACGAAGAGCTGAAGTTGCGTCACTGTGGTAAGAAAATGAATAATAACCGGTGGGTGGACTTGGAGTTAGTTCAGATTGATTTTTATGTAGAAGAAAAGTTTACATAAGTTGACTCCAAATATTTGAGATAAGGCTACTGATGATGAAACTGATGACGTCGTATGCCCTCTTGCTGCAGCTGGCACTCTACACCATTCGAACCTGGTCGATGACTGTTCTCGAGAATGTAAACTCGCTGGTGGGGCGGACCGCAGCACCGGACTTCCTCCAGAAACTGACTTATCTGTGCTGGAACCACCACAAGGCCATAAGGCACATCGACACTGTGAGGGCGTATACCTTCGGCTCCCATTACTTTGTTGAAGTGGACATCGTCTTGCCTTCAGATATGCCTCTCAGGGAAGCTCATGATATCGGAGAAGCCCTGCAGGAGAAGCTTGAGCATCTGCCCGAAGTCGAAAGAGCTTTTGTGCATCTGGATTATGAGTTTACGCATCGCCCTGAGCATGCCCAATCCTATCACTCTTAAAAAGGTTCGACTCTCAAGTTCCTGTAAGATATCAGTTTCATAGTTTGGTTTTCCTGCGAATTCGGCGAAGATATTTTGGCTTTGCAGTTCCGTTTTTCGGTGAATTCTGGGGAGATGTTAACTACAAAGTTTTATATTTCCTCTGAGCAACCAATAATGCTCAATCGCGAGGTTTTAGTATGTTAACAGGTATAGGGCAGATGCATAAATATGTGCATGTGTGGGACAATTACGTGTGAGCTTCAAATTATATAATTAATTTCACATTAATACATTAAATATTTACAGTCTAACCTCACAAAATATGGGGAATTATACATTAACCACCTTCAATGACGCCTTTAACTTCATGAATTATCTGTTTACTCTAGGATTATGGGGGTTAATCTGTAATTTCACATGTATATTATAGTCAAATTTTAAGAGTTAATCTGTAATTACTTATTTTTTTGGGTTATATAACTTAAAGTACATTTGTTTGAACTTGATTCTAAACGTTCCTTTGGCTTCTTTGCTTTAGAGCGTTGATTTATTTGATTATAAAACATTATTCTAATAACTCATAATATTATAAATATAAATTTTTGATCTTAAAAAACAAAATAACATATTGTAAAAAACAATAAAGGGAGAAACTACTTCCAAACATCATCTTAATCTACTTGTGATAATTGTCGATTGTTGGGTGAATAATAAAAATAAGAGTATTTATCTATATGCTATATCATTTAGCTTTATTTATATATTATTCATTCATTCTTAGTTAATTATGCTATGCATACTCAAAATATTACAAAATTTTACTTACATACATTTTAACTCGTTTCTATTATAATAAGTAATCATAATTTTTCAATACCCTAATTATAGTTAGGTTACTAAAAATCTAAGTCGTTTATCGTATTATTTTAAAGATATTTAAATATATTTTGAGTAAAAATTTTAAAATCTTGATGTTTAGGTGGTGGAAAGGGAAGGAGATATTCACGATGTGAATTAATTTTAGGACAGATCAGCGCTTTAGTGTAACATTAAGGAAGAAAAAAATATATATTGTTAAAGGTAAAAATATAATTTTAATGATTTACTAGTGAAATATTTTTTTGTCAAATAGATTTTGACTGAGTTTTAACTCAAGTGTGTATATGTAAGTTTTATAATATTTTGAGTGTGCATAGTGTAATTAATTAAGAATGAATGAGTAATACATAAATAAAGCTAAATGATGTGATATGTAGGTAAATATTTCTAAAAATATCAAACTTTGCACACACAACATAATCTAGTTTTTTCTTATTCTCTCTAAGTTTTTCTGATGTCATCATACTTCTACTAGAAAGCTAATTAATAATATAATGCTAATTTTATCACTAATGTGTTTTCCATACACTTTCATATTCTACTTCACTTCTTCAACTGATTTAACCTTAAAGTAAAGTGCTGCTTGTGATAATTGTCGATCGTTGCATGGCATTCTGCCTAACTCGTAAACAAATACTTTTGCTTTTCCTTTAAAATTAAGTATAGTGGCATACTACTTGACCTGCATAATTCTTTCAAACATCAATTTGATCTACCGAAATAACATAATGATTTAGTAACATAAAAGAGAAATAAACATAAAAAGAGAAGCAACAGTTATTAGAATTAAAAAAATAAGGAGTAATTTTGCTTAGGCCTCTGACATTTATTCGACTTACCACACAGATCTACAATTTTAAAAACATGCCAGACAGGTCCCCAAAATTTAGTGTATAGGTCAAATAAACTATGCGGGCAGTCAGAGATGGAAATATGGAAGGATAAAAAAAATATTTTCATAATTTTAACAGCGTTTAGCGAATACTGTCGGTCCGTTACAGAAGGACTACAATGGCCTATACAGTAAGTTTTGGGGACCTGTCTGACGTATTTTTAAAATTGTAGATCTGCGTGACAAGTTGAGTAAATTTCAGGAACTTAAATGAAATTATCCTAAAAAATAAACACATACGAAACACAAATATGAACTTCACAAGCATTTCAACCGAATGACATAAAATGAAGACATGAATGACGGTAGTCAACGTTTTATTGACATTCCACATAATTCATCAGTTTACCTTCAGATTAAGATAGCAATATTGTAGCTGTTGCGATTGACTACTGAAAAAAAAAAAAAATTATTAATACGTCTGTCGCTCAAAACTCTACACAACTCTTTTATCCCACTAAGTGGCGTAAAGCCGAATCTACAATTTTAAGATTATAACGAACAATTCAAAATCAAATAAACTATACGCAACAATACGGAGAAAACACGGAGAGGATGCTTAGTTTCTTCCGGCATCACCCAAGCTGGGAAAGGAAGAAAGACATTTGATTGGAGATGCCCCCCGTCATTCTCTGACTCCATTTCGCACGGAGAAACGTGACTTATTAGGAGATTTTAGACTCTGTTTGGCGCGAGGATCAAAACAGGACCAAAATGGTACTAATTTAAAAAATAACAATAATAATAACAAATAAATTTTTTAAATTATTCTATACAAATTCAAATATAAAAAATATTATTTTACTTTACATACTCAACAATTTAAAATAAAAATATCAATTTTATTTCACATTCTAGATCAAAATATTAAATCGAGTATTTTGATCTAAGATGTGAAATAAAGTTTATATTTTTATTAAAATTATTGAGTATGTGAAGTAAAATATTATTTTTTATATTAAAATTTGTGTAGAATAATTTTAAATAATTTATTTATTATTATTATTGTTATTTTTTAAATTAGTACTATTATGATCCTGTTTTGATCCTCGCATCAAACAGGGCCTTAGAGCTGGTTCAGTTGTCGTAGAGGAAGAAGGGGAAGAGTCGAAGACCGGAGAGGAGAGCTGACGGCGGCTTTGACCTCTCAGCTTATAAAAGCACTTGAGGGGTAAAATTGGGTAATTTTTGTGAAAAGTCTGTTTAGCCCTTTCTCGTTGGTTAATTTAGGCATACAATTCAGGGTTAATTAGGAAATCTGTTTGTTCGGTAGGTTAAAATTAAAGGATAATTATCTGTATGCCACACCATTTCACTTTATTTATGCGTTACTCATTTATTCTTAGTTAATTACGCTATGCACACTCAAAATATTATAAAATCTTACATACACACACTTAAGTTAAAATTTAGTTAAAATCTATTTGAAAAAAAAATTTCATTAGTAAATCATTAAAATTATATTTTTATTCTTAATAATATATTTTTTTTTCTTCCTCGATGTCACACTAAAGCGTTGATCTGTCTTAAAATCAATTCACGTCGCGGATATTTCCTTCTCTTATCACAATCTAAACATTAAAGTTTTAAGATTTTCACTCAAAATATATTTATATATCCTTAAAATAATATGATGAACGGTTCAGATTTTTTGTAACCTAACTATAGTTAGGTTATTGGAAAATTATAATTGCTCATTATAATAAAAATAAGTGAAAGTGTATGTATGTAAGATTTTATAATGTTTTGAGTGTGCATAGCGTAATTAACTAAGAATGGATGAATAACACATAAATAAAGCGAAATAATGTGGCATGTATGTAATTATCCCTAAAATTAATTTAGCTTAATTTTAAATAGATATATTACATTTCATAGTTAATTTATTTCACATTGTATATACATATTAAAATAATATCATATTTTTTATATATCTTAATATAATAACTAACTTTATTTCACATTATTCATAGTTTTTAATAAAAAATATTTTTATTCAAATTAAAATAAATTTAATTTTAATATAATTAAAAATTAAAAACAAATAAGCCCTAAAGTAGCCTACATCGATCTATCATACCAAATACGTTCATGCCTCTTTCGAGTTAAGATATTATTTTATTAGTATTTTAATTTATCATATTTTTTAATAACATTATTTTATATTTAAAGTAAATTTCAATCATAAAAATTAATTTTATATAATTTTTGATATTAAAATAAAATATTTTTTTTTATCTTAATATAATCTTCTAACCAAACGAGGCTCAAGAATTATAAAAATAAAAAAATGACAAATTTCAGTTTAAATTTTGAATGCAAAAACTCTTGAATAGTTCTACTTGAATTCAATATTTTTGATTGGAGAGTAAATTTTGATAAGAAAAAAAATATATTAATATATAAATTTAATAAAAAATAAAATTATTTTATTATTTAGTTGTGTATAAGAAATAAAATAAAATTAATTTTAATATTAAAAATTATATTGAATGTAAAATAAATAAAATTTTTAATATTAAAATTTGTATTTGATGTAAAATAAAATTATTATAATTTTTAATAAATTTAAAAATTTAATAAATATTTATTTAACATTTTTAAGCGATACATCAAAACAAAAATTCACCATAATATCAAGTACGACCTTTTCATACTTAATCAGACTAGAATCTCTTCTATTATGATTGTATTTTATTTTTTTACTAATTTTTTGACTAGTTATTTCTTGAGAATACAATGTATTTTTGTCATTTACTGTATATAAATATTTATATAAACTATGATTTTTATAATTTCTTGAGCCAATATGTGATGCCCGTGGTTGAAGAGGGCGGGGAGTGATCGTTGGGTGATGTCCTAAGAGAAAGGAATCACAGAGGCAAAGTGCGGCTTTTGACAGGCTTCTAGGCCGAATAACGAGAGGTGAGAGTGGCACAGAAATGAATTGTTTCATATCGAAAAGAGAGGGAGATCTTGAGTTGTATAAGTAATTAACGTGATCTTAAATGGTAGATGGATTTTTTGGGGCAAAACCGTGAGGCTAGTGATGGAAAACTACGTAGTTAAGCCAACTTGAGTTAAAGTAGTACTGGAATGAGTGACCTTCTGGAAAATGCTCAAGTCACGCAATTTTTCTAAAGCCAAAGCGGATAATATCTCTACATTGAGATCACGAGATGTTAAAGAATATTTCAACTTGACTCGAAATATTCTATATTTGGATTATAGTTTAAAAAATATTTTTGAATTCAATAAGGGCCAATTAGCAAAAAGAGCAATTTAGTTTTATCATGAAAATTATGAGTATGACTTGAAATATGTGTACGATTAGAAATAAAATTAGTTAATTATATTAAAAATTATGTATAATATGAAATAGAATTATTTGATACATGAAAAATGATATAGGATATAAAATAAAAAAAATTATATTAATGATTATGTAAAATATAATAAAAATAATTAAATTTATATTTTTTTTATTTTTTATAATAAAAATAATTTTAATTTTTTATATGACTAAAATAGTGTAGACTAATAGGCTCTAAATTCAAATTTTTACAAAATTTGGAACTAATTTTGAATTTTCAGTATTTTACTTAAAAATGATAAAAATATGGGATGTGAAATAAATAAATTATTTTATATTAAAAGTTATTTAAAATATGACTAGAAATAATTAAAATTTTCTTATTTTTTATAATAAAAAGTTAATTTAATTTTTTATATGATTAAAATATATAGACAAATAAGCTCAAAACTCTTGTTGGAATAAATTTTAATTATGACTAAATTTTTTTTAACTAAAAATTTTATTTTATTTTAAAAAATAAAATAATATTTTATAACTTATTTTTTGTAAATTTTAACATTAAATTTTTTATATTATTTTACATCATATATATTTTGAAAAAATTATAATTTTTAAATTTTTTTTTTCACTAATTAAACATAACTTAAGTTCAAATTTTTAAAAAATTTGGAGCTAGTTGTGAATTTTCTGTATTTTACTGAAAAATGATAAAAAATATGGGATGCACCTTCCCCCATTGACATCCATATACATGCACTCTTGTCCTCTAGTGATTTTTGTCTTTACTTTCAAGACTTTTTTTAAAAGCAACATGTTATCTATGATATAAGGGGCAATTATTTGTATTAATATTTTAATATTATATATTTATAATTAAAATTTATATAAAAATTATAATTTTTATTATATATGTGAAATATAATTTTTATATAATTTTAGTGAACTAATATATAATATACAAAATTTAATATTAAACACATAAAATAAATATTTCAATGGCATATAAACATAATTATTTCATATATATATATAACTATTTTAATCATTATTTTCAGGTTTTAGCATTGAAAATATTTTTATTTTTGTGGATAATTATTCATCTGCCATAATGCATCTATTATTTTATATATTATATTTATAAAATATAATGTGCATAAATTTTTTCATAATTATGTCATAAAAATAATTTTTATATATTTTTATGATGTGTGAGACATACTTTATTAAAGGAGTATTTAGTTAATATACTGTTGTGTAATATTCTTTAAAAAAATAATTAATTAATCTTATAATATAATGAATTAAATTTATAAATTAATATAAGTTAAAAATGAGATTTGAATGTGAGAATATTTAAATAGAATAATACAATATTAAAGTAATATTTTTTGAATATACATTAGTAGTATATAAAACAATAAATTTAATGGGATCAGTCGATAGTTATGCGAAAATAATAATATATATTAAAGGTAAAATTTAATAAAATTATTTTACTTGTTCGCAACTCAAATTTTGTTTAAATAATCTTTTTATTTATTAGATAATATTTTTTTTTCAATTCATACATATCTTCCGCAGTCATGATTAAAAAAAGAAAAAAATTATATAAAAAAATTAAAAGAAGAAAAAGAAAATGATCCCAAATAATCATATTACTATAATTTCTTACATAAAGTGGAAGAATTTTAATGTTTGGGATAAAAAAATAAATTTTTTTTAAATGATTTTGATTTTAAAAAATATAAAAAAAATGAAAAAAATTAGAACTTAATATTATATTTGGATTTTAGGATTTATTGGTTTATGGATAAAAATGCCGTTAATTTTTTTTAATTTTAAAATACAATATAAATTAAATTGAATTAATTATATTAAAAATTATATAAAATATAAAATAAATTTAATAATTATATAAAAATCTACATAAAATATGATTTAATGTGATATTTTAATATTAAAATTCATGTGGAGTTTTCTTCATGAGATAAACTTGTTTCGATCAAGTACCCTAAATTGATGAAATAATGTTAGGTAACCAATTACATGAAATGTGGACCTGGCGTAAAGGCTGGCCTAACATTAGGGACCTGATCGTTATTTACTTGGCGGTTTAAAATACGCCAGTTTGACGCAAGTGCCGCCGCCGCGTGGTGGGTGCTTCGCTCGGAGGCGGACGGGGATGGATATCTCGTACGCCACATCTAGCGCAGCAGACGCCGCGGCGGCCGCCGGAGAAAGGCCGGTGAAGGTGTTGCCGCTTGAACATCCTTCGCCGTCTTCTTCTATTTCGCCGTCGGCATCTTCCATGGGTCGATGGATTTCAAAGCTCCGTGAAATGTCCGCGATGGAGTGGATGGAGCTCTTCCTTCCCTGCGCTCGCTGGATTCGAAATTATCGGTGGAAAGAGTGTCTCCAGGCTGACCTCATCGCAGGGACCACTGTCGGCATCATGCTTGTTCCTCAGGTGGCGCGCTTTCTTCACGATCCCTACTCTTCTGATTTTTTGTTCCGGCTTTATAAGACTAAGATTTTATTGTTATTGATAAGAACTGTGGCGAGCTCTGAAGCCCGTGCGATTCGAAAGAAGTAAACCCAAACCCAGGGGCTTCTGCTGCTGCTGCGATACTCGGATAAAGCTGTCTGATTGAGATCCTAAACATCCTACTTCCTGCTTATAACCAGAAGCATGGCTTTCTGCTAATTCACGGGTTTACAGAGTTGCAGAGGAATTACAACAAATAAACTCCGAAGCAGTGGAAATAGATCAACGAAAGCAAGGACAAAGAAATTATAACAGCAAGTAATGGAAAATATAACATCAATATTTATGTGGGAACCCAAACAGAGAAAACCACGGAGAGAGGAAAACGATTCACTACTCAAGCAAATGGAGTGCGGAGGAGGTATGGTAGCCATCAGCCAACACACACCAATCTCTCAAGCCTCCCTTTTATAGTGAGAAGATTGAGAGAGACAGTTACGATGTGGATTTCTAATTCTTATAATAACCCTAGACGTTACTTTTGACCACGATATCTGTCCTTGCCAACCATGATAGATGGTTGTTGCCCTTAGCATGTTCTCTTCTTTGTCACCTAGTCAAGAGGGATGACTTGAAAAGAGGCTTGGATGATTTTTTATGCTCTCACCTTCATCAACATGGTTTGCCAATCCTTTCCATTTGTGTTTGTTCAAGCCCTCTTGAATAGAGTTTCCTCAAATTTCGTGGAGCACAACACCGCGAATAGTAGAAGCATGGGTGCTTCCTTCTACCTACAGGAACTCTTTAGCATGCTTGAGCATTTTCTTATAACCTTGTGTATGCCTCTGTTGTGTCTGTTTTTTCAACAAACTTCCTGTCATCAAACCTCTGGTCGAGCCTATACTTCTGACTTACAACTTGCATTGAAAACACAAAAAAAGACAGTTTATTGTACTAAAGTTATACCATCGTGGATAACTTTGAGAGTTCATTTGCACTAACCTACTACCTAAATTAAGGTCCCCAAAACAAGATTTAGTTGCTAGAAGGATAATAAGAAACTGACCTAAAACTAACCTCAGAGAATTTGACATTTGGTTGCTGTCTTGAACAAAATCTCTTGGAAGTGGTATTGTCAATGAATTCAAGCTCTCTCTCTAACTTGCAACTTGCAAGATAAATGGAAACGACGAGGTATTTCCTAATCTCAATAAGCTTTATAATCTGCATGCTCTAGTGAACCAGTTGACTGTAGATATCTTGGCTCATATACCATTGCTTTGTCGTTTTGGTATATTGTTTCAAAGAAATATCATTTGCAAAAGATATAATAAGAAGTAACATGTTGCAGAAATGCCCTTGTATATTTGAACCCTAAGGGTCAGTTTGTTTGTAAGGTTAAATTTAACAAGGTTAAAATTAAACTTGGATAGCGATATTTTTTTATTGAAAATTGTGAATGATGTGAAATAAAGTTAGTTATTATGTTGAGATATGTGAGGGATGCGATATAAAGTTAGTTATTATGTTGGGATATGTGGGGGATATGATATAGGTTAGTTATTATTTTAGTAATGTGTGTAGGATGTGAAATTTTATGTGTGATGTGATATGTCTGGTTAAAATTAAACCAGATTAATTTTCAACGGCCAAACAAACGGGGTCTTAATGTGTTATTTCTTCATTCTTTATAATATCATATCCACCTTGGAAGCATGCAAGGAATAGCAACTAAAACTCTAACAAGCCATCGGGGCATCGAAGAAAGGTTGTAAGTGCTGAAGTATACCATACGTGTAAATTTCTTCGAAAAATTCTCCTTTTCAAGGATGTTCAAGCGGACTTCTATTATACTCTAAATCACTTGATCAATTATAGTTGAGAAGGACACCATTTAGCCATAACTTGGTTGTTCGATATAACATAGAATCTCTAAAATTCTTTTAGGATGATAGAATAATAAAGAAAAACTATAGAGCAAAAATAAAAAAGTAAAAGTAATAAATAGAATAAAGTTGTTGGAGCTTTGATATTATTGTTCGTATCTATGCAATGAGAATATAGTTATTGCTTGAGATTAAGCTTGTTCGACAACTCCTTGTCACACACAGTGACTCCAATCTTTGCCATGGTGTAGTCGTCGTAGTTTTCTTCAAACAATCATGGAGGATCTCATTAGACAAATGCAAATAAATCTCACAAAGTGCTTTCCTCTTGAACTCTTGGACAGTCATCGAGGTGGCCTTTTGTCCTTTATGAGCAAAACATCATCCAAGTTTGACTGTACAAGGATAATGTTCATCTTGACTTGCTATGGCATAAATCTTTTGTCTTTGCTCAACTTATCAATGTCATACTTCATAGAGGCCATGGCTTTAATACCATTTCTTGTTTTGATAAGAACTGTGTGATGAGCTCCAAAACCCTGAGCATGTCAAAAGAAGGTAAAATGAAACCCTTAGTTGAAGCCACTACAACTAAGGACCAATGGATGCTTTGATATAACTTTTTGCTAAGGAACCGTGGAAAACAAACACAATGGCAACAAAAATGAATCAACAAAAGCAAGTGCAAAGAAGTAATAACTGGAACTAGTGAAAAATATGACACCAAGGTTTACATGGAAACCTTGATGGGAAAACTACAGAGAGAGAAGAAAGTTTCACTATTCAAACAAATGGAGTATAGAAGGGGTAAGGTAACTTGCAGCCAACACGTATACTGATCTCCTTTCAAGTCTCCCTTTTATGGTAAGCTTGAGCACTTCCTCATAACCTCATGTACACATTCTGTAGATGCATAGTCATCTTATATTTTTTCAATAGCTCTCTTGTTATTAAACCTTTGGTTGGTCCTGTACTTCTGACGTATAACTGTCCTCAAAACCTCGGAAAAGATATTTTATTGTATATAGGTTATATCATTGGGGTTATCTCCTGTAATCTCGGAGAACTTAACCTTTGGTTACTATTCCAAACACAACCTCTTGGAAACGGTATTATCAAAGAATTCAAACATTTATTTACTTATATGTTGACTTTCATGGATGTGTAATAGTTCTTGTGAACTAGAATATATTTTTCGTGTTTTGGATATTGGGAGATCTGGTTTTGGGAAAAGGTCCTTAGCATTTATCAAGAAGATCTGATTAAGCTGGAATTAACACCAATTCCAGCTCATAAGTCAGAGGTGAGCTAGTTAATGGTGCTGATTAGAATGAGTTTATATTTTCATCTTACAAATTGTATCTTGTGAAGTATGATGGAAGAAGTTCCATATGGAGGGAAAAAAGATATTTTGTTAAGAATTTGAAAGAAAATTTGATGCTTTCAACGTGTGACAATGATCTTTATGTCCACAATTGAAGAAAATGGTTCTGCACGATAATCTGCTTTGTTGATACTTTGTAACAAATTTCTTTTGTAAATAAATTGATTTCTGGTGTATTCTGGTTTTTTGTAATCGTTATGGCATTACAGGGTATGTCATATGCAAAATTAGCTGGGCTTCATCCAATTTATGGGCTATGTGAGTTGTGCCTTTCATAGAGCTTTCATCTTTTCAAACAAAACTGTGATTACTTTGTTGCATGTACAATATGGCTTTGTTCTTGCTGATGATTTGACTTTTATTTTTCCAAGCAGATTCTAGCTTTGTTCCAATATTTGTATATGCCATATTTGGTTCATCACGTCAACTTGCTATTGGTCCAGTGGCATTAGTATCACTGTTAGTATCCAATGTATTGGGAAAAATAGTTGACTCTTCTTATGAGCTGTACACAGAGCTTGCAATATTATTGGCCTTAATGGTTGGTGTGTTGGAATGTCTCATGGGATTATTTAGGTACTTAATCTTTTCTACAAGGTCATTATTTTTGGTGCTTTAATCATGTATATAGATAATATGTATGTTGTTTTTTTTACTTATTTGGAACTAAAGGGGAATTTGCTATTTGATAGAGTGCAATGGAAACAAAGGATTTATATAGCCGACCCCACCTAGTGTGATAAAGGCTTGGTTTGTTGTTGTAATATGTATGTTTTTTGAAAAGTTCATAATATGTATGCTTACATATCTATATTTGTATATATGTGCCTCAAGATGCATCTTCTTGTATCTTGCTTTCCTTTGACTACTGAAAATTCTGTGGTGGGAGCAATATGTTAAAATGCTAAATCCATTGTCAAGCAACTGAATCTTTCTTATTTTGGGAATGGCTTATGATTGTTAAGGAAGTATAAACTGGCACCGCCTCTTGCTTTCATGAGTTTTTTTTGTTTTCAATATTAGTTGTCAGCATTTGCATTGCATTGAAGGCTATCAAGTACCTCTACAATGTTAGTAACATAGGTTTCTTGATGAGCTACACTTCAGAATACAAATTATCATAAACCAAACATATTCTACTGAATGGACTCTCCACCTCATGTTGCTGCTTACTAACTATGCTGTCGTCTGTTTCTTTCGATGATGGGCACTGGATCCAACTTATGGGACCTGGGACCAAGATGTCTAACTATATTACACATTTGACTTTCTTCTGTAAAACATTTATGACTATCATGATGGTAAAAATTGAAAGCAAGAAAATTATGTTTAAGAATTGTGTAGTTTTTTTCTTTCTAATGTTCAGAATTTAATGAAATTGCACAATTGCTTGAGTAGTTTTTTTATAATTGTTTGTTTTTTTTCTAACCTTTAGGCTTGGGTGGCTGCTGCGGTTTATTAGCCATTCAGTGATATCTGGCTTTACTACTGCCTCATCCTTTGTAATAGCAATATCCCAAGCAAAATATTTCTTAGGGTACGATATTACAAAAAGCAGCAAGATCATTCCTCTCATTAGCAGCATATTGGTTGGAGCTGGTGATGTATGCTTCTTACATCGTGGCAAAAATTAAATTCATTGATTTTCCTTGAAATTCAAATTCATTGATTTTCAGATTGGCATATGCACGTTGCTTCTTAATATTTCTTTTTGGAAAGTTCTTTTTTTTTGGGGGGGGGGGACAATTACATGCATAATACAAACAAATTCTTATTACATGTTAAAGACTTCATTTTACACATCAAACATATTCTATGTAAACCATTCTAAACCATACTTTATTACCCATGAATCCTTCTTCTAATTTGACTGATTACCGCGATTAAACCTCCGGTGCCACCACAACCTTGGGCCGGTGGTCCCCATGAATGGAGAGCCTTGTCAACCCTGAGGTCAGCATGGAGTTAGGGAGGTGGGGGCAGAGGTTCAAGCAGGTGCTTTGGTAGGTCGTTGCTGTGAGTCCATCCTCACTTTGCATCAGCTTTGGTAATGGGGAGGAGGTACTATGGTCTGGTGAATGGGAGTATTCTGAAAGCTCAAGATGGGGAAGCATAGCGGTTAGCGAGGCCGACCACAATGATGACAAATCTTGGGTGGGTTATTAAATTTGAATGGGTTGGCTTAACGTAACAGTCTGAGGATACTGGCATGTACAAGCAACTCTTAACCAGTGTGTTAGATTTGTGAGTTTTTAGTGTTTCTTTGTATGTTTTTGTTATGCATGCAATGCCTCTGAATTTTTCCATTTTCTTTTTCCTTTTGTTATCATGGTAGGTTGATTTATGATAATTAAGGATTGATGGTGATGTTATTTGATGATTTGTATCACATTCGACTTGTGAAACAAGTTGATGATGAGCTTAATGTATGAGTTAAAGAGGCTGCTAAAATTGGCTTGCAATTGAATGTTTCTTGCATTCTCTATTGTAATTTGTTTCCGATATTCATGGTTTCTGATAAGTGCAAAAACATTTTAGACAAGTAATTGCTAGAAATTATCCTATATATGTAAAGATGGTCTACAAATCACAAAAAATAGCTTGTTAAAATTTTGCATTCTGAAAATCCACATGAAATGAACCTTTTGAATTTATAGAAAGTTGCACTAAACATTTTTTACGTTTTGAGGTAAAGTTTGCTCATCATTCTTTATCTAAAGATCAATCTGACAAAAGTTTTGAATATAACTACTTTTTGACCACCTAATGATATCTATTTTGAAAGCAAAAGATATTGAAGTATGGCAAAGTTAGAAACAATTAATCCCTGGATCACTTCATATTTGAAGCTCTGAAATTGCCTTTGACCTCTCCCTCGTTCCCATAAACCTCTTCAGGCCAGCACCCTAAAATCAGAGATTCTAGTTTAGTAAACTTTGGAATAGGCATGGAGCTTTTATAATAATCATTTAGGAGATGTCTTAGTTTAGCTAACAGAAGGAGGATTTTTTTTTTTTGCTTGCCTGAAATGAAGTATTTAATCACTGTTTAGAGATACCAATGATTGTTTGACACCTTTATGGCTCCTGATTTCTGTGTTTTCTCAATAGAATCTTGGAAATTACTGATGTTGAAGATGCCAAATATGTTTGCTGTGACACGCATAATGTAAATCTTCTGTTGAAGTTGGCTAGTTAATTTTCTCTTGAACATGCGTGAAGTGCATCAAAATTATTTATGGCCACAGATTTGTTTTTAGAGAAGCATACAAAGAATGAAGTTCATGGAATGATAGTGCAGTGTAAAGTATTCAAAGTGATTATGCGGCAGTAGGCATTCAATCATGTCATCAGAGGTCAATGTAAAAAGTAAATTGAACACTAAGCATTATTTTCAAATATATCTTATTTTGTTGCAGCAAAATTAGTTTGTAGTTGTAGATTGGAATACATGATAGGATACGGTGTTTACTAATCTGAATGTGAAGGAAATTTGTAAACATATGGCATAGTGTTAAGTACTTCTAAGTGCATTAAATATTGACATGAATGTACTGCTCAGGAGAGGTGCTTTTTGTCCATTTTGTAGATTCTTCTTATCATAATTTCTTGTACTATGGTTTCTTATAATCTATCTTGTTAATAATACTTATTTGGTGTATAAGGAGAACATGCTAATCTAATGAAGTTTTATAGATGGACCAGGGTTGGTATAGGTCTAGAATACGATGCTTGGCTACAACAATGTTCTGCAGCTGGATTTGCACCTTATTTCTTGTTTTTATCTCAGCTTGATTATATGACGTTACATCAATTTTCACTGATTGCATATGGCAGCTTCTGTTTGTAGTTCAAATGGCCTCCTTTTTTGATGGGAACATTTATTCTTGGAGTTCTTATTCTGATGAAGGAGCTGGTAAGATAGTACTGCAATCTTCAAGCACTCTGTTCCAATGGACAAATATTTTACTCAATAATTGCTGCTTGAACTGGTACAGGGGAAAACAAGTAAGAAGTTACGATTTCTTAGAGCAGCAGGCCCGTTAACAGCGGTCATATTGGGAACATCTTTTGTAAAAATAATTCATCCATCTTCAATTTCACTGGTGAGACACTTAATCTCAGTATTATGCTCAAGGGATCGAAAATCTCTCGTACTTCCAACTGATTGGTTGGTTATTGAGCCATTACAACCTTTACACAATTTTGACTCGTGGATGACACGGATATTAAGGCCTTTTTTATTTTGTATACTAGAAGTTCTTCAAATTAAAAGAACCCTCATGTTCGTACATAATATTTAGAGCTTGTTTGGTTGGAGGATAAATTTGGGTAAGGAAAGAGAAAATATTTTATTTTATAGAATTGATTGGAAAGAAATTTATTTTAATATTGGGAGGTGTGTAGGATGTAAAGTTGATTTTAAGGTTGGAATTTGTGTTGGATGTGAAATAAAGTTGATTTTTAAGGTTGGAATTTGTGTTGGATGTGAAATAAAGTTGATTTTTAAGGTTGAAATTTGTTTTGGATGTGAAATAAGGTTATTAAAATTTATAATAAATTTAAAATATTATTATTTTATTGCTTGGCCTATTTTTATGGCTTTGCCAAACAAGCCCTTATCTGCAAAAAGTTCAATAACTTTTGTTCTTAGAATATACTTTAATAGTGAATTTTTCTATATTTTATGTATTATGCATAAACGTATGCCTAAACTTACACTAGCACACATATTTTTCACTGTTGAATCCAAATAGATACTAGAATTCATTAATGATCATCTTAAATCTATAATACTGACTTACGTAAAAGCTTAAATTATGATTTAAGAATAATTTTATATTCTTACATGCTCTCTTATGTACAAGCTTATCTATTTTTTGGTATAAATTCAATTGACCATCATTTTTAACCTAATGCTAGAAATAATTTGGGTGCTACGAGAGGTCAATCTTGAGACCTTTGCTCTAACAACATATTAATCCTCATGTAATCAACCTACAAAACTTAAAACTATATGTTATGACTCGGGAATGTTCCTTTATTCTTACCATTCGAAATCTTTCATTTTTTTTAAAACTTTTTTATACATGTTTGTACCATAGAGGATGCTATTCTACAAATATTATTTTACCATATTTATTTATTTCATATTTTCTAATTTCTTTATTTGGTAGTTTTCTTGTATTGGTCTTCTATATTGTTTGTAGGAGGGCCTTCTAATTATTAGGATAAAAATTTCTATTTACTAAATTTCTCTAAACTTGTTATCAAAGTGTATTCTGTTTCAAGCCACATCCCTTAATCTATGCCCCATAGCTGTCAACATTGGCAATAGCAACATCTTTTCCTATTGGTTACTTCAACCAATAAGACAGTCCTTTCAACTCTATCCACTCACCTTAAAGTCCGAGACCTATGCTTTTTTAGCTTGTTCATCATTGAATGCACTCTCCACCAGAATCTCATGTTCCTCACCAGCAATGTTCTCATCAAGGCACTACCTAAAACAACATTGGATGGCAAAAGGTCATCTCAATGTTATTGCCTACTTGTTCTCCTCTTTTTTCTTATGATTGATTCTTGCCCTTTTTTTTTTTTTCTCTTTACTCGTCTTATAGTATTAGTCCTGACTTTCTCTACTACTCTACTTAAGGCCAAACCCTTTCATGCTTTTATCATTACAATCATTGGTAATTTAATATAGCTATCTCTTATAGTTAAGAGCATTCTGATTCCTTCTGGGATCTACGAAAAGATTACCAACTTATTTCTTCTTTCAAATGCCTTAACTTATTGTGAAACTGGACTTAAGTCGTGAGAAAATCAATTTTTCTGTCCCTTTAGTTAGGTGGGCATCGTACAGCTTTTTGTAGGACCCCAAAAATCGTATGTGTGGGCCTGAAGCCACTCGCCAATCTACTATAACTATAAGAGAAAGGAGAGGAGTAGAACCTCGATTAGAACAATGACAATGATTTTGTTCCTTTGTTCCTCTATTAAGCAAGATAATAAATGGGTAAGTATCCTACACTTCAGGAGGTAGCAAGCGAACCGAAGCTCAACCATAGTAGGTTTTCATTTTTCAAAAAAGAACATAATAGGTTTTGTCCATTGAAGCCGCTATAATGTGAAGGCAAAAAAGACGACCTCAAAGACTGGCAAATAATTTGTTTAGCGAAAAGCTAGGTTTTATTTTAACTCTAGTTTCATTGGTGGTGGTCCTAAACATTTATATTGTAAAATCGGTTTTCGATGTCTACGGCCATCCAGCTTCCAATCCGGAAGCTATACTATCCAATGTAGCGAGCATAGTTTGGAATTCAATTGCCAGAATTGGGCAGCTTATCTCTACCGAAGAATTTTGGATTCCTCACCATTTTGGTTGGCTAAAGATTAACTTTGATAGGTTGTTATATAACAATGAAGTTACAAGAGATGGATATCTTATTCGAGACCATCTTGGCATGATTGTACAAGTTGGGGGGAGGCAAATACTCACATATTCAGTCACCATGGTGGATAAATAGGTTGCTTATATAAGGCAGTGCAAGCAACAATCGACATTGTAGTGGATCGAGCATACATTTTGTTGGAATGAGACTCGTTAGAGACCCTTCAATTCTAGTGAGGTTGAACCAAAGATTAGTCCACTGAGCGGTGGAGTAGACAAAGATAGGGAGAACCAAACTATGACATGATTTGGTCCACAGGATGATAGGGATCACACAATGGGTGATATTTCACCTTTTCTTTTGTGCTTTGATTTTAGTGAAATCACACATATAACTAGAAATATCAAAGTGTGTAGTTGATTACCTTGCTTGTATAGCTACCATTATGACATTTTGTGTTGGATAGGGAATGCCCTTTCCTGACGATTTTTGCAATGTTCACAAAGGTGGTGTTGTTTGATATATCTTTCTTTACTTTGCTTTAGTTTAATGTTGTTGCCCTAGCCCCTATCTCAAAAAAAAGAAAAGAAACAAACTAGCTTGTAATTGTCAACTTGTTCTCTTCATCTTCTTACTCTTTTATCTAATGTTTTTCTGTTTTATTTCTTTGCGTGTTTTCATTTCTTCTCATTGTCTTCTTAGATCTCTCTGTTTTTCTCTTCAGACTTCCTCTCGGTGTCTAGATACCATTTTCTTTAGTTTGTTGATTTTAAATCAATTACTTTTTTCCCCTCGCAATTTGATTTAATCTTTGAGTATGGTTTTCAAATGTTCTTTGTGTTTCTCCTGAAGATGTTTTTTTCCCCTGAAAGTGAATGTTCTTTATATTTCTGCACGTTAAATAAAGTTTAGTTCCACTAGAATATTTTCCATCAATGATTTCCTTTGTCACTAATGAATCCTTTATGTTTTGGATAATTTAAATGTTTCATTTTCATTTTAGTATAATTTGACTAGTTTGAATGATTAGATCAATTTTCACAGACTTCTACATAATTTGACTATTACAATGACTATTGGCACTCAATTATACATGATTTACATACCCAAAAATTTTAAATAGGTGTACTTGACATTAAGTTGAAATAAAATTGAACTCTAACTTTGTCAGGTCAAGGTAACTTGACTAGAGAAAATTTTGAGTTTGAGTCAAGTTCGATTTGCATCGAGCTCAAATTTTTTGAGTTCGAGTTCATGTGAACTTGCTCGAAGTCGGCTTTAAATGCCAATTCCATTGATATTGAGAAATGGGCTTCTCCTTAAGCTGTTATCCTTTTGTTATTTAATCATAATGAATGTCTGGTAGAAGTTCATGCAAATGACACCCCCATTTCTACTATTGAAGGTCGGGGATGTGCCCCGGGGACTGCCAAAATTCTCTGTTCCAAGAGAATTCCAACATGTAAAATCATTGATGACAACTGCAATCCTCATAACTGGCGTGGCTATCTTGGTATAAAATTTCTCCACTTTATTCTTTACTCAGATAAATTCTTTAGCTATCTAATTACTTTTCATACTAATCTAATGAAGGAATCTGTGGGAATCGCTAAAGCACTTGCAGCAAAGAATGGTTATGAGTTGGACTCTAATCAGGAGGTAATGTATTTTCAAATGCTCAATTGATTTTTAGATTTTTAGCAATTGTTTCCTGTCGCAATATGGTTTCTATATAATACCATGTTTATGATTGTTTTTGAGGTGGGTTGTTGTGATTCATTTGAAATCTTTTTGTTCTACAGTTTTGCAATTAAATGACTTCTTATGTAGTTGGTGTTTTAATTCATCAGTGCACATGCACTTTTTTATAATATTGTGTGCATGCATTCAAGGAATACTAACAATGTGAAATCCAGGATTCTTCCTAATTATACGTACTTTTTGGAAGAAGCACCAGATCTCAATTCAAAGCTCTGCATTATGATACAGCCTTTCCTGAATTGGGCGATAATATTTTTTTGATTAACTAAATGATTATCCATGTCCATGACGTATATATCTGTCTGGAAAATCAAAAATCTCTTGGAAGGAATAGTATGAAGTTGGCAGAAATGATTTTGATAGAAAACATTCACTTTTTCTGTCAAATGAATAGAAAGTGCAATTTCCTTTTGCTTATGGCACAAGAAACACTTCCAATATTTTCATTCTTTCCCTTGTGTGCTAATATTGCTAAAGTCTATGGTTTCCTGGCTTGTACAGAACTGGTATTCCTCAAATCTATTATAATTTGAATTGATCTATGTGCTCTTCAACCCATTTCCTAGAGGTGGAATGAATGCAGGCATGTGCAACTGGCCACGCCTGATGAGTTTGAAGCTTCTCTGATTTGCGGATATACTTTGGCATACAGACCTCATAATTATATGCGACTAATTTGTGGTGTAAATAAGTTTGTCTAGATGTTTCTTTTTGTGTTTCTTCTGGTAATAGTTTGTCCTCTTATATTGTTCCATTTCACTAAATTTCTTTGATTAACATATAGAATCTTGGTTAACGGCAGTAGAGAAGGTTCTCCTGTAATAGGCTTTCATGTGTATTTTTTTTCAAGATTTTAAAGATTAAATAACAGTAATACTGTTTGAAAGATTTGACTATTGTGCATATGGGACTTTGTATTTGTTCTTTTGTAGAATTTGCATGTGTGAGAATGGAATTTTTTTCTTTCTTTAGCTGCAATAACAATATATAGAAATAAATAAAGGGAAAGAAGAACTTCAGTCTCTAAATTCTCAGTATCTGGTTTATGGTATCCCGAGTTTCTTGATTCATCACTTTGGTCCCTAAATTTTGATAAGTTATTGGTTTGGTCCTTTCAAATGACAACAGTAATAGTTGGTCAACAAAAGGCTAAATTACCCTTTGAAACCCCCCCTTTCTTCGTCTTCTTTAGCAAGAAAGGCTTTATTATAGTTAGAAATTATGCTATTTAGATTTTCGAGTTGTATTTTGCAAGAAATATTCTTTCTAAAATTATGTCAGGAAATAGGTGCTGTCTTTATCTCAACATCAAAAATAAAATGTGCGTAACTCAAAGTTGGGATTCAAAGATTCAGTAAACTCTAAAAGTTTTGATGCTTCAAATTGTAGTAATAAGTGTACAAATCGTGAACTAATAAGCTTCAACGTTGCAGTTTAGAAGCATATATGTGTGTCCATTATTTTTGTTTCAAATGTTTCTAAAAGGAGAGTTGTGGCTGTTGTTTCTTCAGTTATTTGGTCTAGGAGTGGCAAACATTTGTGGATCATTTTTCTCTTCATATCCTACAACAGGTATGAATGTAAATCCCATTATTCTCTTTAATATAATTGTTAGTCCTTTCTTGTTTGCATTGCAACTTTCATTCTGTTTCATTCCAGTAAGCCTTCAAAATTTAATGCAGGTTCCTTCTCTAGATCAGCTGTTAATCATGAGAGTGGGGCAAAAACAGGATTATCTGGAATTATTATGGGAATTATCATGACATGTGCACTGTTGTTTATGACGCCATTGTTTAGGGATATTCCTCAGGTATGGCTACTCATATAACTCTATGGTCATTAGTCCATGTATCATCCTCTTCTGCAAAGCAGATACTTGGAAGTCAAGGGTATAAAAAATGAGTAAATTGCACATCTTTGAACTTTTGTGTTTTCACATTCCCACCTATAGTTTCGACGAGTTTGTCTTGGAAATTTTACTTTCCCTCCTATCCCGAAGTGGTTAGGAGGCAACCTATGGTAATTAAGGAGTAGTATGGTGGCACGATAACATCCAATCAGAGTATTTATTTTAGTGCTATCTAGATCTTGCTATTTTTCCTTTCCCTTTCTAGTTAGCTTGTTTTTTAATCTCTTGTTATTGTTTGGAAAGCTTTTCCTTGAAGTTTGTAGTGAGGTGAGTAAAAATATAAAATTATGTCCCATTCATAACCAACTTCTTAAAGTTTTTAAGTTGGTTATAGAGATTAAGAATAATATTGGAGCGATGTCTCCAGTTTGAGCACCGATGTTCATCAATTGTTTGTATAAGTTAAACCTATACTGCATTGATTTCATGTCATAATGCCAAATATGCTTGCACTTGGGCATGCATTAATATGCAATTATATCTAGGCCAAAATTGTAAGCTTTAGCTTTTAAGTAAGTTGGTTGTTAGAGATTTACCAAATAATGAATTGGCTATGTAATTTGCAATTTTGTTCTCATTTCCTGTGAAATTCTACATTCTCATTCTTCTAGTCATCTTATTACTTAACTTTAGTTCATTAAATTATAAATGTTTTCCGCTTCTTTTTCAGTGTGCATTGGCTGCAATCGTTATCTCTGCTGTGATGGGCCTGGTAAGATACAACAATTTCACTCCAACACACGCTAGATATTTTCATGATCATGTGTTGGTACTTGAAGTTTCCATCACTCTCATATATGCCTATTTGATAGTCTATTTTTCTGTTATGTTTAGCAACGAATACCACCTTCAGTGACTGGAACATAATCTCACTGTTGGCTTCTCTTTGTTGAAACTAGCCTCCCTTCATCATCTTTGATGTGACATCCCCCTTTCGGGACAGTCGTAAATCGAGTTAAATAAATTCTATAACAATACAAGATAGTTCAAAACTTGTAGTAAAAGCAATATAAATATAATACCAAACTAATTACAACAAACAGTTATCATATTTACAATAAGATGACAAAAATAAGTTCATTATTTACAAACTATATTTCTAGTCTTAGTTTATGCAACCTAATTTATGTAAAAATACGCATTAAACTAAAATATATAAAATCTACATTCTTAGTACCAAACTAATTACAAAAAACAATTGTCATATTTATAATAAAATGACAAAAAACAAATTCATTATTTATAAATTATATTTATAGTTTCAGTTTATGCAATCTGATTTATTTAAAATATACATCAAACTAAAACATATAAAATTCACGTTCTTAGTACTTTTTCCCCCTTTGTGTGTCTTTTTCTTAGCCAATGCCACTATTAAAAGCATTAGTTCACTGACCTCAAAATTGAGTAGGCAATAAATGCTAACTTGCTAAATAAACACTTGCATGCAGGTATAAATTAATATTTTTTAAGCAACAACAGCAATAGTATATAAAATATGATAATTAATAACCACAAATAATAATTTATTAGGTTAAATAAATATTCAAATAATAATATGTTGCTGTCCTTTTTATTCTTTATTTATTTTATCTTTTAAGCTATGATTTTTTAGAATATTGTAGCTGCATCTTTTCATCATTACATATCAATAAGATTCTTTCTGGCAGCCTTTTGCCTCTTGGTAGATTGCCTTGCAAAATTATAGATCAACCCAACTACTACAATAAGTAAATAAAGATACATAGCATAAAAAAGCTGTCTATGACTAATATCATCCATATGGGCCATGGGATCGCTTCAATTTGCCAATTATAATGTTGCTCAAGTTAAATTGAAATATCTTCTAATTTCTGTCCTGCATTCGTGCTAATTGGATAAACTTAGAGAAAGACAGCTTATATAATTTGGACATGTAAATCGTAGGCCGATTAAAGCTCTAGATGTAGAAATCGAGTTATTAGATTTTGCTCATATATAAAGAGGAAGAGGGAGACCAAAGAAGACATGACAAGAAATTATAATGAGTGATCTTACTAACTTAAATCTAAATAAAGATTTGTTATGATAGAGCGTAGTGGAAATAAAGTATCATGTAGCCGACCCCACCTAGTGGGATGAAGGCTTGGTTGTTGTTATTATATTTGAGCTAATGGAGAAGAGAAACCCATGTAACCAGCCCCAAATAACTTTGTTGTTTTTGTTATTAGTGTTGTTTATTGATTTGCACGATTTTTTTCTTGGTTATAATAAATGTAGTTTTTGGTGGTTATATTTTTAGGTCGATCATCAAGAGGCCATTTTCCTGTGGCGTGTAGATAAGAAAGACTTCCTCCTGTGGCTAATCACTTGCATCACAACACTAATTTTTGGCATTGAGATTGGAGTCCTTGTTGGGGTAACATTTCAAATTCTTAATATTAGATGGTATTTCTATATAGTCTTGTTAGTATTTTCATTTCTTAAATTGCATAGTTTTTCCTTTTTTGGTTATCTTTATTTTTCTTGTGCTTGTATTTGTTGGTCACTGGATAGATACCTTCTTTTACTTGATGAAATTTCAAGTTCATGGTAAATAATTCATTAAGATAGCACTCATATTTTTCAAAATTTCTGTGTAGGTACTTACAAGTAAAATATACATATGAAATGCATTTTGTTAATTTGAAGGTTATTTAAGAAATTTGAGGAGAGTGGATTTAATCCCATCTTTCCAAAGTTTGAGTGGCTTACATGTAATTTATCTCATCTTTTCTGGATGCTTTGAAATGGATTGTCCTATGAAAGTTTTGCAACTTGTAGCGTGAAAAAGAAAATGCCAGGTTCCTGCTAAATTTCTTAAAGTACAACTATGTTGTTCACGAATATATTTGCAGTTCTTTCCATATGCATGTGGTGTTTTATGTAGACTTAATTTTAGAATATTAGAACATAATACTGTAAAATGAGTTCATTCTTTCTGTAATTAATATATTTTGGCTCAACGTAAATTTTCTTTGACTAAAATAACCTTTTATAAGCTCGACATTTTTTAATGTTTTTGTAGTTTGAATCCTTTTATGGTTCATATAGTATGTTTAAAGGACTAGAGCTAGTTCTCATGCCCAAATGATTCATGTTTTGTAGGTCGGGTTCTCTCTTGCATTTGTTATCCATGAGTCAGCTAATCCGCATATGGGTGAGTATTTTGAATAAAATGGATTATCTACAAGCTTCAATAGTGAATAAATTCATTAGTGTACTAAAAATGGTTTCTACCTTAAAAAAGAAACATATTTATATAATTCACTTTTGATTTACCTTTTGGTAATGTTTTTGTTCTCATATCTTTTACATTACATTGAGTAGTTTCATATTCAACTTAAGAATTCTTATTAATGAAAGACTGCAAATGAAATGGAACTTTATTTTACATTGATATAGATTTTTATTCATTATCCATTTATTTTGGAGACCTGGCTATTTTTTGCTTCTCCTCACGCTTATTATCTTTCTATTATTTTAATCTATTACACTATCTAAAGAGAAAATCAAGATTGTTTATCTTACAGTAAACTATGAAATTATTTGTAAGTGAAATTTTTCAATATTTTCATGATAGTCATACGTTAAATATATAGAGCTAGCACCACCCTAATGGAAGACTCTGTAAGAAATGATTCATTATTTTGATGGTGTAAAGTAGGAAGATCAGTTAAAATTTTTTCTACGTATCTTTGTCTATAATTTTATATATGGCATTCGACTGCATTAATTTCATTGCCATGCTTGATCTGTGGTCAAAGCTTTACAGAATGTCATCTAATTTGTTCCTAAATTTTCTCATTGTGGAGATCCCTGTCAAAAATGTTTTCTTTATCATTAGAAAATTCATTATGAAAAGAATTGACTTTTCATATATGTGGAGAGAGACCATTCTCTTCGGCCATCTATATGTTGTTAAGCGTCATCAGGTGAACAATTAATGCATATGCATATGAGCATTTGAAGTTATCTTTTATTGAGCCTCTAGCTAATCCGTTATGCATTCTGCTGCAGCTGTATTAGGCCGACTTCCTGGAACAACAGTTTACAGAAATATCCTACAGTATCCTGAAGCATATACATATAATGGGATAGTGATTGTCCGAATAGATGCTCCTATTTATTTTGCGAATACTGGTTACATCAAAGACAGGTATGAATTGAACTTTATGTTTATAGGACTATGCACTTTTGTTTTTCTTCCGAGTTTGAAGTTTTGTTCCAAAACTGTTCCAGGCTCCGGGAGTACGAACTTGATGAATCGCATAGCACTAGTCGAGGACCAGAAGTGGAAAGAATTTATTTCGTAATCATTGAGATGTCACGTGAGTACTCTATATTTAATTCTTGCACCTTTTATTTCTGAAAATAAACTATGATTACTTTAATGAATGCAACGAAATATATTTATTCATACTTTTTATTGTTCCAACTGAAATTGCTAGAAGAGACGACGTTGTCTTATTTGGATAAATTTCTGAAGGGACTGAGAACTGATCCTCAAACTTCAAGCTATAATCAAAGATACACTGATTGAATGCCATAATTGATTTATTTTTCAAACCAGCTGTTGACATAAAAATACTTGAAACAAGAAGCTCTCCGTTAGTTGAAATCTCCTGCATAGTACCCATTCAAGGTGTTTTCCACTTTCCGAATGTTCTTCTATGGGGAAAAGTTTCCAGATGTTTACTGAATTGTTATTCTTCTTGTAGGAACACAACCTAAAATCACGGACATAATTGTTATTCTTCTTGTAAGAACATAAGCATCCATGGATGTATAGCAGCTCTGACCCCATCACACAACCTATAATCATTAACACTATTTATTTTCTTGTTAAGGGAAAAAATTGCCACGTCACCCAGCTGTGATATGTGGATAAGATTTAGCTTAACCATTGACAGATCATTCGAACAGCGTCCTCAAAAAAGCTCAAGAGGTGATTAAGTCTAACAGCTGAACAATTCAGAGCCAGTCAAACAAGAAGGTCGAACAAATAACTAGCCAATAAGCTCTTATCATTTATAGCCTTATCATATGATGTGACAACCCCATAGGGATAAAGAGGTGGTGTCCGTCATGAATGCCTGGATTGTCAATGCCCACACCACCTAGCCCTTGCCTCATTAATGAGAGCCACCTAACCCATCTAATCTCACCCACTATTTTTCTCACTATAAATACTCTCTTTTATGATGAGAAAGAGGTTCGAATCTCCTGACTCTAAGTTCTCAAACTTACTAAGCACTGTTCACCATAGACAACCATTTGATTTCCTACTTCACCAACGCCCTTCTCATCTCTTGTAATCTCTATCAGTCTTTTAGTTGTTGCAACTCAAAGACAATGTCCGAGACATTGCTGCAAGCCAAAAAAGAAATTCACCTAGAGTATGCAATCGCTGCAACTTTGCCAGTAGCTGAGAAGAAGGCGAAGAGAGAGGAGCTCAAGGACCGTTCGACAGACCACTCAAAGTGCAAACAGTCTTGAAAGGAATACAAGGCACCGAATTACATGGCCCCTCATTATCAAGGGGCCTTGTTTGCCTACTTGACCATGTCTTCGACTCCTGCCACAGCCGAGGATGTATTTAACACCCTAAAGGCCAAAGGCTTTATCAAGCCTACTCCGAACACCAATTAGCCACAGCCCAGACAATATCCCACTCAGTTCTATGAACTTCACGGCACGTACGGCCACCCTCTTGCTGAATGCTGCAGGCTACGTGAACTGATAAAAGCCTTGGCCAAAGCCGGGCACCTCTCCGAATTCTAGCTGGTCGAACAACCTCCCTTATGCCTGGCGAACTACAACCTAGGGACAACGTCCAGCCAACCCAAGCCTTAGGTGAAAAAATTGATCATGATCGTATTCAGCCACTTCCTTGATGAGTCCACATCTACTAGCGGCATCTTCGCCGAACAGGTAAACCCTTCTCTCCTCCCTTTGCCAAACATCGCCTTTTTTGCAGAGGACCTACTAGCCAGAGCAACCACAAGCGACCAAGCGATCATCATATCCTCCAATGTCAGCGAATTCCATCTCCATAGAATCCTCGTCGACACGGGAAGTTCCATCAACATCCTCTACGCCAATGCCTTCAGCAAATGGGCTTCCCGAACTGCATCCCTCTACCTGCAGGAGTTACGGTGACAAGTTTCATTGGCGACACGTGATTGGTCGTACAGATTGCTCTCCCGGTCACCCTCAAAGAGGATTCCAAGGCAGCCACTCGAATGGTGAACTTCATCATCATCGACATGGCTTTGGAGTGCAACGCCATCTTCAGCAGATCAATCATGGCCTTTTTTCGCATGGTCAGATCTACCTTACACTCCTGTTTGAAGTTCCCCACTCCAAGAGACGTCGCTATCTTTCGGGCAAACCTGGCCCAGGCGAAAAGATGTATGAACATCGCCGCCAAGCTCCTGAGAGAATATGAAGATCCCATGTTCATACCCATCGAAAAGCCGATCAAAGAAGGGGTCTCTCACACGCCTGTATCAAAAAAAAGGAAAGGAACTACTTGGATTTAAAAAATTTAAATGATAGTGAAAAAGAGGCACTTGTTGCCCTCCTTTTCTCTTATATAAATGTGTTTGCTTAGAGCCCTTTTGATATGAGAGGCATCAGTAGAGCCCGACTTCTCTACTCTTAGCTTTTTGGATGCCTTCTCTGGCTACCATCAAATCCTCATGGACTCAGAAGACGAGGAGAAAACAACATTTATAACAAACCATGAGACTTTCTGCTACAAGGTAATGCCATTTAGTTTGAAGAATGCAAGCGTCACTTATCCACTCTTCAAACAAACAACATGAAGCTCAATCTCGAAAAATGTAGGTTCTTGCTGCCTTCAGGCAAATTCCTAGGATTTATTGTGTCTATTCAAGAGATTGAGGTGAACCCCGAGAAGATCAAGGTAATCCTAAATATGTCACCACCGAAGAACTATCAGAAAGTGTAGAAACTCACCAGGCGAATAGTGGCACTCAGCAGGTTTATCATCCGGTCTGGCGAAAGATGCCAACCCTTTTTCAAAACTATCAGCAAGGGTGGCCCAGAATGTAGCGAAGAATATGAGAAGGCCTTCTCAGACTTGAAGAACTACCTCTCTACGCAGCCTGTGTCGTTCGCCCCAATCGAAGGTGAAATGCTCTACCTTTACTTTTCTACCTTTGACATTATTGTTTCTGCAGTTCTCGTTCGTGAAGACGGCAGGGCACAGGTCCCTTGCCCAGTAGTGGTTGCCGCTTCCCAGGCTCTGGTCTCCCTCGAAACCTCTGAAAAGAAAAGGGGGCCCTCCGAAGAGAACAGTCTGGAGCCCCCTCTGAAAAAGGGAAAGAGCGTTACGGAGGAGGAAACCGGTGGAGAGCGCGAGTGGGAGAGAAGCGTGGAGCCCCCATTCTGCCTCAATTTTACCGGAAAGTTTGCTGGCAAGGGGTCAAGGTTTGGCTTGAGTGCGACGGAGACGGAGAGGAGACTAACCGTTACCTCCGAGCAAACCTCGAACCTGTTCAATCCCTTTCGAGGAGATCTGGGCCTGATTCTAGCGGGAGGATTGGTGACCAGAGTGTTGGAGGAGACAGTTGAGAGGACCTCCACGACAGACCTCTTTGCTCAGATGATCAACAGAGTGGCCACGGTAAGAGCTCATTCTAAACTTTCTGGCTATCTCTCGTAGATGCTGATCTTGCCTTTTTCACAGGTACTTGCCCGTTTGCCCTTGGTCTTAAATAGGGCCTTGAGGGTGGAGGAGCAGATGATAGACCAGACTGGTCAACTGCACCGTCAGGAGGCGGAGATTGAAGCCCTGAAGGTTCAGCTTGCGACGGAGTCTTCTAAACATTCTGCCCTTCAGGAGGAATTCAGAGTGTACAAGTCTGCGATGAGTGCGCTGAAAGCAGACAATAAAGCTTTGCGGGAGAAGCTGAGCAAAGCCAATGGAGATAGGGAGGCTGCAGTCGCGAGCGGTTCGATCGCGGCGGTGGAAGCCTACAAAACAAGTTTACCTTGCAGGAAAGAGCGGTTAGATGGGATCAGGCGGGCCTGGGAAGGATTGGCCTCCACTTTGATCCAAGCGGGCAAGGTTACTCCTGCCGATCTTGGAGAAGTGGATCCTTTTCCTTGCATGGCTGCGGATTCAATTTATAAGGAGGAAGGTTTCGACTTGGCCGATGATACCATCCAACAGTTTTTCGACCTTTTGGATGGAGTCGGTGAGGACTAATCCATCTTCCTTACAAAATTATGTAATCTCCTTTTGTAAAAACTTTTTGAGGAATGAATAAAAAGGAAGTTTGTTCATCACATACCTGTTTTTTTTGCTATGTATGTACATGTACCTTTTTATAAAATTTTGAGATATCCAAAATGCCCTTGAAAAACTTGTAATAGATCTTTTGAATCTTGTAATAGATGGGATCAAATTTGGAGTATCTTGTAGAGAAAGAAAAGCCTTGTGATAGTCAGGGTGAATTCCGCCCAAAAGGAGTCTTTGACCCAATGCCACAGGGATTTTGAGAGTCTAACACATCGTGTACGATGTTTGTACTTGTGATAAGGGCTAACCTCGGGGATCCCCTTAATAGAATTTATAGATATTCCTTTGTAA
>JAEMOT010000017.1:242366-260755 GCA_019297695.1 Apostasia ramifera | reverse complement strand
ACATCGATATAGTCCGAAAGCAAGGCAATAACCTCTGCCTGCTGCTTCTCATTCAGAAAAGATGAAATGTTTACAATTTTAGAGTCTGCTATGTAAGCCACATACTTTAGAGTGCTGAAAAGCACTATCCCCCGCTCGAAAAGGCCGCCTTTGCACTCGTCATGGCGACGGGCGACTCCGACACTACTTTCAGGCGCATGCGATCACAATGCAGCCTCATACGAACAAGAGGACTTCAAAAAATGGAGCAAACACAACATCCAGAGAAGGCTAGACCAGGATCTGCTCGAAGGCACTAGAGAAATCATCGACATAAAATGAGCCAAACACAAAGAAAGGATTCGCAAGCTTTACAACAAGCATGTTCGATCGCGAAGACTCCACAAGGGTGATCTTGTCATCAAACTCTGCAACACAACAGAAGTGACATGACATCTGAAAAGTTGAAGTCGAACTAGGAAGGACCTTTTATCATTCGAAAAGGTCATGGAGTGGCAACGAGCACAAACGCTTCTACACCTAACAATAGGAACCCTTCCTACTGAGGACTTGTACAAATTTCATAATATCAATAAAAGCGAGTCTTCTTCTTTCATCTAATGTTGAATAAACAAACTGTTAGTTGAACGAGAAATAGGAATCAACTCTCGACTTCCCGGACAGGACATGGCCTAGCATGTTTTCGCCTCTTCCCTTAAGAACTTGTCCAACACCTTTTACAATAGAACTCTCTGAACAGGACACGGCCTGGCATGTTTTCGTCTATGTTCTCTAAAAACCTACTCGACATTTTTTATAGTCCGACTCGACTTCTCAAACAGGATATGGTCCTGCTCCGCACCCCTATTCCTACGAGAATTAATCTTAACACCGATAAAGGATTAACTCGCCTTCTCAAAAAGAACACGAACTGGCCCCACACCTCGTGTTCCTAGGGCACCCAGTCTACCTCCAAAGGATCGACTCGCCTTCTCGAAAGAAACATGGTTTGGATCCACGCCCTGTGTTCCAAGGGAATTTGAACGAGTCGAGAACCTTTAAGCTTCACATCCTTGGTCGCGGCGCACGAAATGTCTCCATGACTACTTCGGCTCCCAAGGACCACTGAACGCTCACAATTTTTGACTGATGACAGCGCATTAGTTTGCCTTGGCCTCTGAACCTCTACAGCAGACAGGTGGTACCTCGGAGTTGCAAACCCAGACGCCAAAAAGGATAGTCGCCAAAGACACTAAATCGTCCTACCAGCCATGACAATTCTTGACCAGCCTAATTCGATTATCAGAATTATCCCGCAAACCCTGTTGGTCAAATGTAGAACTTAGAAATTTTCACACGCCTTCTACTTTTATCAATCCTTCCGCATTTCACTTAACATGCGACTACCGAATACGGGTAGCTAAGCCTCTTCGGTAGTCAGCCGGTACCTCCAAGTCATAAACCTAGATGCCGAAGAGAAACATAACCACTAAGACACTAGCAGCCTATTCGCCCTCTTTGGCCTTGAAACTTTACTGAGACTAGTTCGACTACCAAGACGCTTTGCATGCCCTATTAGCGGAACACCAAGACTTAGATATTTTCAGGTATCAAATCCCTTTTTGCCCAAACTCGGACAGCTATCAAGTTTCTATTCGTATAGAGTTGCCTAAGTCTATTCGACTCACAGTGATACGCATACATACACTGATAGCAAAACAATAAGAATTAGAAAATTTTCAAAATAAGATGAACTTTTCATTAACATTAACAGAAGATTACATCAACACATTTTCGGATACATAAAAACATATATATTTTCTACAAAAGTCACTCTCCTCTTTGCTCATCCTCTTCAATTCCTTTGCCGTTGCGAATGAGCTGAGCCTCTAGTCTGGCGGCGAGCGCAACATCTCTATCGCCACCCCCCTCACTTCCAGCAGCTGATTCGGGGATCTCGCCAGTCCAGCTCTCTGGAAGCTTGTTTTTGACATCCAAAAAGTCGTCAAACCGCTCCCAAAGCTCCTGCTCGGTGGTGACGAAATAGCCGGTGCTAAATGGGATCTCGCTCGCATTATGGCCCCGTTCGAAGGTCTCCTGGACAAATGCCCGCTCTAAGTCCGCCCGAGTTACCTCCTTCCAGAGAAGAGCGGAGGACAAGCAGTTACAGCCCAACGCGATGGATTCCTTCAGGGAGAACACATACCCGGTACTCCACCTAAAAGAGTCCGCCGGCAGTCAATTGCTCAAAGTGCCATCGTAGAGCTCCTAAGCCTTTTTCTCCGCTTCCTCTAGCCGAACTCTCTAGCCGAACTCTCAATTCGACGTTCTCCTTTTTTGCCTCCTCCAAGCAAATTTAGAGGTCAGCTACCTTCTTCTCGAACTCCCTAAGCTGATACCAATGTTCGACGAGCATCTTATCTTGCCTCGATATGTCCGTTTTCAGGGCGGAACTCAGCTAATTCAAGTGATGCACTAGATCACGGGCCTCATCGTACCACCTATCCACTTCACCCACCATGTCCACAGTGGGAACAAAGTAAGCAATTGCATGCAGAAGATAAACAATTCATCCATCAGTATCCAGATTAGTACTAAAAAACTTAGAAAATTTTATACTAACTTCTTATACTCCCTACAGCGCATCTTGCAGAACAGCTTTACCATGGCCCCAGTGACCTATTCGCCCACCCTCATAGATGTCACTGGTGGGAGATGGGGCGAACAGGTAGAAGCAGTCGAACTATCTTTTGACCAGAAGGCAGTCGAATCGCCTCTTGCTCCCGAGATAGGCGGGCTCCCTCTAGACCACACCGCGAGCGAGTGGCCTTCTGTTCGTGAGGCCCTCCGATTTATCTAGCCATCTCTGGAGTTCGCTGTCTGATGTCGACGTTTGCTCCTCCTCGGAGCCTCTGCGAACAATGGTCGAAGAGCTATCCCTCTAGCGAACAGGGGAGGCAGAACCCTCAATCCTGGCATGCGGCAGCATTTTTTTTTGCGATTCTCTCCGAGAACCACCGGAGAAGAGCGGGAAGGCCTAAAGAGATGACGAACATGTCAGGGACAAAGAGGAGGAAGAACAGTAAGCAAACAACACATACCTCTCAGGTGAGTGATTTGTTCGCCGAGGCGCATCAAGAACACATCGATGCTCATCTTATACCACAGCGAGGAGAAGAACGCTTGGTAGGAGTGGTCCTGCGGTAGTTGCGCTAAATGGAAGCGATCGACGTTGAGGCGCCAAGAACGCCCACTTCTTCCTTCAGTTGCCAAAGGAGGAATCTCCCAGTTCGAAGATCGTGTTACCTTTAACCCTACCGAGGGTAAAGCAACCACCTAAGTTTGTGTGTTTCTTCGACACGAACAAGCTACTAAACACGTCCCAACCCTAACCTCTTTGCGGCGTCCTTAAAAGCCTTAGAAAGGCAGTAAGGAAGAGTTATCGCGTTCTGCAACCATTGCGCTAGTACCATGCCATAATGATGGTTGGTGACGACAAAGAATTGCTGGAGTAGTAGTAACATGCCCTGCGAAGAAACTGTTGGTAGACCGCGATCATACCTGTGGAGGGTGACTCGGTCGGTCTTTTGGGGTCTGGCAAACGACGATTTCGCCCCTCCGCTCGGATGTCCCAGCCTTTGGCCCCTCCGTGAAGAAAAACTCTTCACCCTCATTGCGCCAGAGCTGATTGAACTCCTCGAATTGTTCATTTGGTAGCTCACTGGCCTCGAAGATGATGGACCCGAATAGCTGCCATTGATCTGAAAAGGAAGAAGAAGAGGAGCAGAGAAGCAACACAAAAAGAGGAAGAAAGGCAGACTGCAAAAGGGCATTACAACGGGAGCCATCCTTTCCAGGAGCCGAGGCACCATGCACGAGCGTTGAGACAATTACTGTTCCTGCCACGCCACCTAACATTGACAAGACGTGTGCACGACCCCTCGACTTTCACGAATTTTCTGCGACACGCCAACCTGTTTGTCTCACGAAGCTTCCTTAGTTCAATGCATAGTATGATACTATGCTACTGCAAACATTCACAGGCAGACGAACAAAAATACTTTGAAAAATTTTCTTCATTCAAAGATTTCCATTATAGCAAAGGTTAAACTTTTCAGCTAAAGATACTCGAAGAACAGAAAAAGCTTGGTGCTCTCTCCTCCAATCATTGAGCTTGAAGATAACACCAAAAGGCTCTTCCAAATTGTTGAATTAGAAGGGGCCTGAGGCGAAGAGATGAAGCTTGAATAGAGCTAAAGGCGACGTCATCTCCTCCTATTCGAAGACCCTTCAACGGTGAGGAAAGTGACGTGCAGCAACTTCAGTGATGGAGTCAGCGAAGTGCAGCAGTTCATCTAGCTCAGCTCGAATGTCGTCTTCACTTCCTCCCTCTGCTGTTCAGCGATGTGTAACATCGCCATCGCCTTCTCAAGACGAGCTTGGATTTCGGGGAGGTCCTCGAAGGCTTTCTTCGTCTGCGGCAGGTCAATTTCCAACGTTAAAATCTACCTCTCCACCTCCTCCCGATCTCGCCAATGAACAAGGCAGAGGATCTCCCCGGACTACTCTCCCAGCTGCGCCACCCAGGTAGGTTCTTTGCTGACCCCAAACTGGTCGACCAGTGTCGGAGTCACCACATGATTGTGGTCCCCAGATAGGGCTAGTGATTAAGCAGACGCCGAAGGGCCGGCTAGCACTTCCTCTGCCTTCGGCCTTTTTTGGCAAAGCTCGAGTGACCCATCCCTCTCGTCTTTAGAGGATGACAAATCATGGGGACGGATCCCCCAGAATCGGAAGCCGGGGCGGCATCAACAGCAGCCGCTCCTGGATGACGAAAGTGGCGGCAGGAACTTCCTCAACGAGAGGCATTGGGCTATTGTCTCAGATCGTCCCAATGGCCTCAGGCAGCCACCGATCTGTAGTATTCAGCAACCTTGCCGAACTGGGAGAGAGGGTCAAATAGGGCTTCCTCTTCTTCACGAGCCCAAGACACTCAACATCTCTACTTCTCACCATAGTTAGAAAGGAGAATTCTGAGGACTTTCTTCTAAGGTTTGTTCTTTTTATAAGCAAGGTTTGGTGGCGGCTGTTTCGTCTCCTCTTCCTGAGGTACAACTTTTAGCCAGCTAAGTCTATAGACATTAATGTCTTACTTCTTGACTCCTTGGGATGGAGCAAGTTGTTAAGGAAAAAAACTGTCGCACCATCCTACTATGACACGTGAATAAGATGTCTTAACCCTTGATAGACCTATTCGAACAGCCTCCTCAAACAAACTCAAGGGGACGTTGAGTCCGACAGCTAAAAAGTTCAGAGCCAGTCGAACAGATGACTATCTCGTAAGCTCTTGACATATCATAGTCTTATCCTATGATGTGACAACCCCATAGGAACAAAGAGGCGTTGTCTGTCATTGATGCCCACTCCGCCTAGCGCTTGCCTCATTAATGAAAATCACCTAACCCACCTATTTTCACCGACTACTTTTCTCAATATAAGTACCCGGGGTTCGAGTCTCCTGACTCTTAAGTCCTCAAGCTTACTAGCACTGTTCACCCACTGTTCACCTGTGACCACAAGCCCTGTTCGACTAGACCTTCCCAACAAGGCTCCCTTTAAGATAGTTATAGCTTGCCTCAAGCCTCTTTCTCTCTTTCCAAGGTGATCTCAAGGGAAGTCCCTTTTTCTCCCTGTGTTCCTCATCATCTCATAATTCTCTTGCTGATCCCTCCCATTTCTTTAAAATTTATTGTTTGGAACTTTTATCCAAACAATCCTAATAAAACCATTTACTAGCTATGGTTTTCCCTGTTCAGTAGTGAGAATGCTTCACCCAACCTCTACCATCAAAACAAAAAAAAGTTTCATCCAACCTAATTGTAGGGTCTGGTCCGGTCGGCTTACTACTTAATGTTTATTAATCGAATATGATCCAAGCTAAGTTATGCTTAACTTGATTACTATTCGTACTATGTTTGACTCAAAAATCTTAGTTTACTAAACAGGTGTGGTTTGAGTTGGAATTTAGCACAATTTTTCCGGCAGACTTCGTTGGGTTTTTTCAGTTTTATTGCATCTGGTCGTCTCATTCATAGTTGCATAAAAGCAATCACTAAGCTGATGAACGTTCGTACTGTATGCAGCTGTTACATACGTAGACTCCAGCGCTATTCAAGCTCTCAAGGACTTGCATCAAGAATACAAATCACGGGGAATCCAGGTTAGCATCTCTTACTCAATTCTCTTATTTAATCTAATGTACAGTGTATTATTAAATAAAAGTGAAATCTGCCATCCAATGCGACAGAGTTTGAAAAGAAAAAGCCTATACCAATTGCGAAAGATCGATAGTGTTCATGTTGTAGTTCAAGAGCTGGTCATAAAATCCTTCTTAAAGTATTAAAGAAACGAGGTGACCATGACTTTTAACCCATCCTAAGGCTTGATAAAGAGTTAAGTTCGAGTGAGTTGGCCTCAACTTAAATTCTAATATTATGAGTTTGATTTGATTTTGATTCGAGTCAACGAAAATCTATTCAATCTTGAGTTGAATTGGACTTAATTTTAATCTTATTTTCTAATTTAAATATTTAGTTACTTTTATATGCATTATATATGCTTAATTTTAATCTTTTAAGCGAGTAAAGTTTGCGTTATAAGAAAATTGAATTGCTTCAAATAAAATGCGAGTTTTGAGTTTTCAACATAAAGCTCACGCATAACCTGTTCTTTTACATAGCTCCATGTTTTTTTCCTCCTTCCTCATGGATCATCGAATATATTTTGTCATTTAGACTTTAAAAAGTCTATATTACCAACTAAATCTCTTACCTCAAAAATACCAAACACAATCCTAACAAAAAATTATAAACAAACATGCCGTAAAGCTGGTCCAAATAATTAGATTAAAACTTTTTTAATGTTTATGATATGATGTGTTGTTCTCTCGGCCCAGCGAGGAAGAAGTTTGCTTACGGATGAGGAGGTCTTAGGATCAAACTACACCGACACAATTTTAAGTGAGGTCGGATAAATTTAAAAAGAAATATGATATTTAAATTTAGAGAAATGCTTTGTGGCTCTCTTAAATGACCCCAAACATGCCAACTAGAATTAATATGTAGCAATGACAGATAAAAAGTTAATTTTGTTTATATAACAATAGTATCATATAAAAAATCCTAGTCAGTTTCAATATCTTGAGTCATTTATAGAAATTGCGTAGCATTTCTCTTAAATTTATTAACCATCTCTCCTTCATTTTACTTCTCTCTACAGATTATAATTGCCAACCCGAACCGAGAAGTACACCTTTCTCTTTCCAAGTCTGGACTTCTCGACATCATTGGCAAAGAATGGTGCTTCGTGAGAATCCATGACGCTGTACAAGTCTGCCTCCAGTATGTGCAGAAGATGAAAGGGATGGCTGCGAAGATGTCGGAGCCGCCTCCCAGGAGGCAGCTCAGTTTCCTTCGCAGCCTGTGGAAGCAAGGAGATGATTCCAGCTCCTACTCTGAGCCGCTCTTGCTTGACAAGGAGGTCTGATCCACCATTCCAAAACTACCTAAATTTGTAAAATTCTTAACCAACTCTTGAGTTGGAGGTCTTGGGTTCAAGTCGTATTTGCAACGCTTAAACTTGAACTTTTCAGTCGACCTCAACCAGATTAAAGATGGAGTCTTCATTTCTTATTAACCTTACACTGTAAATTTGATTGATACATAGTTGGATGATGATTGTGTTGTTTGGAATAAAATGTACTTTGCTTTGCTTGTATGTGTTGGAATTCTATTTGATATGTAGAATGAAGTGGCTTTAATTGTTTTGAAGTCAATTTACTCGAGTGAATTCACCAAATAAAGCTTTTTAATCGCATGAAGCTGAATTCAAAAAATGACTCCAATCACTTAAAAATTCTGAAAACGTGCCTTTGAACAGGCTCTTTAAGATCATATCATTGAGATTACGTTATTGTTTTAAGGGGATGCAAATGCATATTTGATGATGAAAAACGTATTAAAATGATAAAAGTTTCATGCTATGGTCACTGGATCTCATTATTTTTCAAAGTTTACTTTGGCCTATGGTTGACTGGGAGCTCAAATCTAATAAAGATGTATATCAAGGGATAAATATATTTGGGCCCTGTTTGGAGGTTGGGCTAATTTGGACTTTTCACACGCTCGCCCCAAATCAGTCCGGATGGCGTGAGAAAAACAGAACTTCCTATCTTTCGCGATCGCGAGATCTGTTGTTGTGCGCTAGGGCTTCTTCCTTCTTCCGCAGTCGTCGCCTTCTTCCGCGATGGAGAGCTTTGTGACCAAGCTGCGCTAGGGCTTCCTCTTCCATCTTCTTCGCGGCCGTCGCCTTCGTTTGCAATCGTGAGTGCGCTAGGATTTCTTCTTCATTCTTCTTCCGCGATCGTCGCCTTCTTCTGCGATGGCAACTTCTGTGACCCAGTTGCGCTAGGGCTACTTCTTCCATCTTCTTCTGCGGCTGTCGCCTCCGCACATTTGGTGGTGAGTTCTGTTCTCTTGTGCTATGGCTTCTTCTTCCTTCTTCTCTGCGTCTGTCGCCTTGTTCCGCGATGGCGAGTTCTGTGAGGAAGCTCCGCTAGGGCTTCTTCTTCCTTCTTCTTCTGCGGCCGTAGTCGGCAAGCCCGTGGACTGGCAGGAGACGCCGGGGGCGCATTTGTTCAACGCAGATCTACCAGAGCCAAGAAGGTGGAGGTGGAGGTGGAGGAAGACCGGGTGCTCCAGATCTGTGGTGACCGGAATGTATTGTACTTTTGAAGTAGTTTTTCTTTTCTTTGGTAGATCTCCAAGAAATGAAGTAATTTTTTTTTATATACTTAATTATGAATATATATAATATATTGCTATATATAAAAATTATTACGACCTTCAAATTCGTTTATGGTGCTTGTGTATTTATTAGTAATATTTTGGATATCAAATTACTGAGATTTTCTATGATATGAAGTTGTTAAAATGTAAAATAGTACATATGAGATTGATTACAAAAAGGAGATGACTAATGCCTATTATTGTTTTGTTCATGTTTAGTTTTTACATTGACCCTCCATCGTAGAAAGAGAAAAATATTTGAGAAATTAATTAAGCCCAAATTCAAAGTGGGCATTAATTCGGATTGTGAATTAAGCAACTTCTCCTATATACATGGAGGTCTTTCATATTCTTCACATCACAAAGTTAATTCTTCTCCCACATAAAAGCTAATTACGGATTATTTTCGGCGTAAGTTGCAAAATTATTTCAAAAATTTATAACTCTAGTAGAGTTATATTTTTATTAGGTTATGCATGTGTGATATTATTTTTTATTTTAGTAACTTCTACTTGTTTTTATATATTTATTTCTTCTTTCAGATATTAAAAATAATCATCCATTAAAAATGGATGACACAACAAATGCAAACATGACCCAAGGTAATGAAGTTGGGTTTGGGTCGAGGCAGAAGAAAAGGACGATGGGTTTGTCAGACTCTGAGTATGACAAACTCATTGAACTAGTTGAATCTGCATTTGATGAGAATAGAGTATTTAAGGGTTCTCCTATGACATGTGAATGGCCAATCATAGTGAAGAAGTTTGTGGATCAACTAGAAAAAGAGAGGCCCTTAAAAATCTTGCAGACTGCATGAAAGAAATTAAAGAAGAAATGGCGAAAATACCACGAGCTGCGTCATAAAAGTGTGTTTGGTTGGAATGAGAAGACAAAAATGTTAGAAGCTGGGGATGTGGTTTGGGATAGTGTCATATCGGTAAGAATTTATTTTACAGAACTGATTGAACTATCTTTTATAGAGATTCTAATAACACCACATTCTTTGTTTTAATAGAAAAATAGCAAATATCAAGTCTGCCGTAGAAAATCATTCAAATACTATGGCATCATGACAAAGATTTGTCAAAAAAGCACTGAAGTAGGTCAAAGTGCTCATGTCAGGCGGCGATTACCACATGGCTCTCACCCATCAAATGAAGAAATAGAAGTAGAAGAAGAAGAGCAGGATACAACACGTGTTGTCAATGATGCCCCAACCTCATTTAATCAAGTGCCTACATCATCGAGTAGTAGCAGAAAGAGAAAAAGATCTGCATCATCTGTAAGCCTTGACAGGTTACAGATTCAAGAAAAGTATACGGAAGCATGTATTGAGAAGAATCAACTTCTTTCACGTTCGGATGACAACAAGCAGAAATACATGTTAAAAATTAATAACATTCCAAATATTTCTGCTACTGCAATTATTGCTATGGGGGCATTTGCAGCATCAAGTGACAACAATAAAATTATGATCCTGAATGTCGAAGGAGTGGTTCTAACAAAGTTGGTTGAATATGTTGTTTCTTAAAATCCAGTGTTTTGTAATGAGCCAGTTTGGGATTCTCCTCTTCAACCACCTGCAGATTTAAATTAGCCTCAAATAGTAGATTACAATCTTTTCTGACATTTGCAGGCTTTTCTGATAGAGAAACTATCTGAGTAGTTTTTGGAATTTGCTAATCAGACTTCTTTAATTAGTATTTTGTTTTGATTAGTCAGACTATCTTGTCATATTATTTGATTTTTGTTTTGCTATAAAGTGAAAAACATATTTTGGAGAATGAACTATTCTCAGTTACTATTTCGTATTTATATGCTCTTTTTTTATTATTGCTCATTTGTTGAGTTTTTGTGACTGTACTTTACCTTTTATTGAACTACCTAACTATGATCATTATTTTATTTATAATTGAGCACTTTGTTAATATTGATATTGTAACTGATATGTTTATATTATCTCCACCTGTTGTATTTACCTGTTGCAGACATAAATGAGCTGAGAGATTATTTAATTAGTAATGATATAGATCAATCAATCGAAGATGATATAATGAAAATTATTGCTAGTACATCTATTAGAAGACCTATGTACAATCGCAATTATAGTGGGCATCAATATATACATGATTTGCTCGAAGGACACCCAGAACGTGCTGCTGATAATTTGCATATGTCAGCACATACATTCTTGAGATTAAGGGACTTACTTATTTCAAGAGGAGTAATTGAGAATAGTCATAATATCACTGCGGCAGAACAATTAGCTATTTTTTTACGTGTCATTACTCACAGCTGTAGTCTGAGATCTATTACAAAATTCTTCCAACACTCACTTGAGACTACTAGTCGATATTTCAATTTAATACTAGATGGATTATTTGGTTTAGAGAGGGAGTATCTCAACATTCCCAATGTTGAATATACAGGAGACTCTTCTTTAGATGTCATCACAACTTCAAATATATTCAAAGTATCAAATTTACAATATATAAAGTATTCGTTATATTTAATTTTTTTAGTTTAATAACTTTTGCAATTTACAGAATGCAGTAGGAGCTCTTGACGGAACACATATTCCGGCTATTATTTCCTCAACAATGCATGAGCGTTTCATTAATCGCAAAGGTAGTATGTCCCAGAATGTTATGATGGCTGTCGGCTTTGACAGTATGATTCATTTCATTGTTGCTAGATGGGGTGGATCTGCCGCTGACAGTACAGTGCTGCGATGGGCCCTTGAAAATACATATTTCTTTATACCAAATGGTAAATGAAATGAAGTTATTCTATTTATGAATATGTCGTATTGAATATAATTGTAACATTGTTTATATATTATGCAGGAAAGTATTACCTTGTTGATTTTGGGTACGCAAATACAGACAAATTTATTGCACCTTATTGCCGTTGTAATTACCATCTGAGTCACTATCAGACAGAACAGTCACGTATTTACAAACGCAAAGAGGAAATATTCAATCATAGACATGCTTTGAAAAGGAATATAGTTGAAAAGACATTTGGAATATTGAAGCAAAAGTTTCAAATTTTAGCTCACATGAAACAGTTTCCACTTGAGTCTCAAGTGAAGATCGTCATTGTGTGTCATTATTTTTAATTTTATCTCTTTACATCAAGTGAATGCACGTATGGAACAAGATGTTGGAAGAATACAATCTACTCGCTTGACTTCAACTGTATTCAATACAAGTATAGGAGATAGTGTTAAAGGAGAAATGATCAGAGGAAGACTAGCTGACATATTATGGCAACAATGGAATCTTATGAATATAAAGTTATATTTTAATTTATTATATATATTAGGTGAGTGTTACAACACTAATTTATTTATTTTAACAGGTAATAATCCAGAGCAACGAATGGACTGAAGGTGACAAGCTTATATCTTTTCTAGAAAAATAACGTACGTGCATTCCCTTAATGGCCTTAACTTGAATTCTATGAGTTTTGATGGCATTAACACCATTTAAATTGCTGCAGAAGAAAGCAAATTTGGTGGAACTGATAAAATGGAAGAGAAGAACAATAATTTAATAAAAGCTACTTCAAATTGCTACATACAGGAAAGTATGGAAGACAAAGGTGCATGTGCAGAATTTGCGAAATATCTTATTAATATGAATGTGTACTATTTCAATGGGAAGATAATGATTAACAGTTTTGTAATTATTTCGGATGGATTCAGTGGTTCCTCTTCTCACTTCTTCTTTGAAGTTTGTGCGCAGAGTCAACACCACAATTTTGTATTTTTTTTCTATTTACATTTTCTATTTAAAATTTTGTTGAGTTGTATGTTATTCTATAACGTGCTTTTTTTTATCCTATTATTGTACATTGTCATATGTAGTATTGTGGATGCAATATTAACTCATATATGATGTAGTATATGCAATATTTCAATGTGGTGTTGTATATTATTATATATAGTATTTTGTTTCTCAAATATCCTTGGAATTATATGACTGTTGCTCTGTATTTTTAAAATTACATATTCATACATTTTAAAATTTTATTAAATTTTTTTTATTATATTTAATTATTTTATAATTAATAATATAAAAAAAATGATATTAAAAATATATATGTAATAAATGAATTAATGAAATTATAATATTTTATATTAAAATAATTAATTTGGAGGATCTGTTCCTCTCATCAGTCCTATTAAAAAAAGGGGAAGACTAGGATTGGAATCAACTTAAAATAAAAAAAAAATTTCTCAAGTTGAGCTTGATGATTTGTTGGAATTTCACTTTTACGTATTTGTAATAAAAAAGTATAATTTTACTTTTGGTGTCACTGAGAAAAGTTAAAAAAATGACTTAAATTTAAAAATTTGAAATGGTATGAAGTGTAAAATTAAAAGTTTGTTCGATTTAATAGAAAAGAACCTATCATGTAATATTCAAAAAATTGCACGGATCTTTTCGCTCATTTTTAAAAATTCTAAGTTAAATAAAATTTATGAGTTAATTACAGCGACTTTTCAATAATTAATTTTCAAAAATTTTGTATATATATATATATATATAAAGTCAAGATCATTATGTAAAGTATATTTTAATTTGGGTAACTAATTTTTTTATAAATTACTTGTACTAGACTTTATTGGTCCACATATCAAACACTAATTTTTTCTAACCACAAAATCCTAAATTAGGTCACTAAAAACTCCAATGACCAAATCAGTCCTGCCTCCGAACAGGCCCTTAGGGTAAATTAAATTCAAGCCTCTAAATTTAAAATATAATATTACACGGTTTATTATTTTGAAATTTTAATATTTAGATTTTTTAATTTTGATATAATTATTAATAAAAATTTTATTACTAAAATTTTATAAAATCCTTAAATTATTCTCTTCCTCTCTGCCTTTATCGCACAATGCCAGCCTTTTATAAGTTGTGCATAGTTTTACAGCGAGCAACCGCACAAAAAGATTGAACAGGAGGGCCCATGAAAGAGGGAGTGAGGATAATTTAAGAATTTTAATAATAAAAATTATTCAAAAAATTAATGATCAAATATTAAATTTTTAAAATCATAAATTTAAACTCGAGTACTTAAATATAATTTATCTATACGTCAACATAACAAAAGCCATTTTACTTTTTCTACTAAAAAAAAGCTATTTTCCTTTAGATTTTAAGTATAAGTTACTATCATTTCTAATTATTATTCAACACAAAAAATGATTGTATAAAATAATCTATTTACTTCTGACCTAAATACTATGTATTATAATATAATTTATAAAGAAGTACACAATATGACATTGAACCGATTTAATAAAATCCATAAAAATTATATTTAATGGGGCTGAAACAGCTTAGGTTTTGGAATTATATTCAAAGCTCGTTCTGTTATTTCACTGCCCTTTTAAAAAAAAATAATATTTATTTTACTCTAAAATTAAATATTTACAAATATTATTTTATATTTTAAATATATAATTACAAACTGAAATTAAATCCCTTGAACCAATTTTCATTGTCTAGATATTTAGCAGAATTTATATAATTTTCAAGCTTCAAACATCCCCATCATACCAACATGGCAATTTTGTGTATTATTTGACATTTCTTATTTTCTTACTTCGACTTCTCTAGACATGGTTCATTTAAACCTCGACATATATTCGAGCTCGAGTTTGAACTCGAGCTCGAAGTAAGAAAATAAATGAACTTGAACAAAACAGTACTCGACTCAACTCAGTTCGTTTGCGGCTAACTAAAAATTGCAGAGTTCAGGCAGGTGCACCTTCAAACAACTGAATTAGGGGACGTTTGGTTCATTGTTATCTTGGTGTTATGCTATGTAATCTAAATATTATGACATCTAGATGTCATCTTTTGTAATATTGAATCAAACGACAAATCACGAGTAAAACTCACTAGAATAAGATAAAACGGAAAACCAACATGACGGACAATTCATTTCAACAATGTTTTGAGAACAGTAATAAACACAATGCGAGCATACAGTCAAACTACAAAACAAGATAACAGTGCGATTCAATATGGAGAATAAAGAAGGGAAAAAGAATCTGCATGCCACTCAAAACGGGGAATAGACGAAATATCGATGTCCAAAAACCTGCAGATGAACAGATGCTGTCACACATGGAGCTCAGAAGCATTTCCGGTGGACGATCGAAGGACCAGATTCGTCGTACTCCGACTTGGAAATCCACATCTGTAATTTCATGCATTTAATAGCCAGCAGAAGCAATTGCAATAAATGAAACAGTGAACCTATTCAGAATTGATGAATAAATCAATTTTTGCCAAGCATTCCTATTTAGTGCTACATATTGTCGCAATTAAAAGTTTCGCGTAAATCGTTTTTTTGAGTTCTTTTCTGACTTGAAATAGAGACATAAAAACTGATCATGAATGACTTGAGCTCACGAAGAGCATCGCAATTGACCCAGTTCCCAAGTTGTTTGGGATTAAGCTGTCAGTAGTATTTTTTTTTTCCATACTGTCGAGTAATGATCATCTTCCCATTTTAATAGTGCAATTAGAACCCTATAATAATAACAAAATTACTAGAATCCGTAATTTATAATTTTAAAATGGACAAAATAATGGATTATATAAGATGCTAATGAACTTACTAATGTATTATTGGCGGTAATAAAAGGTACTCCGAATAAGTTACCTGTTGGAAGGTACTCAGAGAAGCAAGGATGGAACCTCCAATCCAGACGCTGTACTTCCTCTCAGGAGGGGCAACCACCTTGATCTTCATGCTGCTCGGAGCAAGTGCAGTGATCTCCTTGCTCATGCGGTCTGCAATGCCAGGGAACATAGTAGTTCCGCCGCTGAGCACGATGTTACCATACAAATCTTTCCTAATATCAACATCGCACTTCATGATGGAGTTATATGTCGTCTCATGAATTCCTGCAGATTCCATACCAATCATGGATGGCTGGAACAGAACCTCAGGGCATCTGAACCGCTCAGCGCCAATGGTGATCACCTGGCCATCGGGCAGTTCATAGGTCTTTTCCACAGCAGAACTGCTCTTTGCAGTCTCCAGGTCCTGTTCGTATTCGAGAGCGACATAAGCAAGCTTCTCTTTCATGTCCCTGACTATTTCACGTTCTGCAGTTGTAGTAAAGGAGTAGCCTCTCTCTGTGAGGATCTTCATCAAAGCATCAGTAAGATCACGGCCAGCAAGATCCAAACGGAGGATAGCATGAGGAAGGGCATATCCTTCGTAGATAGGAACTGTGTGACTCACACCATCACCAGAATCTAGTACAATACCTGCGAGTATACACCAAAAAAGCATCAATAAAGATCGCATTATTGGGATTAATTTTATGAATGATCTTTTATTGTTTAATGTTCATTCATGTTCAATGCAATATATAGTGCTTTTTCTAGTTTGTGAAATCTTCTTGTAAAATATCAAGTCGTCATCTGTCACCAACCCTTTTTCATTTTTCATTTCACATTAACTTCATGCCTTTATAGTATATTTTCCATTTTCTTTTGTATATGCCTAAATCACTAAGTCTATTTAAGTCTTTTATATGTTATTATCCTCAATAGAAGGTTACTCTCACACCCAACCTCAACATTCTCATATAAGTATCAGTTAATCTATTAGTAATTTCTTTATCATCCAAAATTTGGACCTACATAACAAAGAATACCATAGTTTAAAAACAAAATAGAGAATCCAAAGCTTACCAGTAGTACGTCCACTGGCATAAAGGGATAGCACAGCCTGGATCGCAACATACATAGCAGGGACATTGAAAGTCTCGAACATTATCTGAGTCATCTTTTCTCTATTTGCTTTGGGATTCAGAGGGGCTTCAGTCAAGAGCACGGGGTGTTCCTCAGGAGCAACACGAAGTTCATTGTAGAAGGTGTGATGCCAAATCTTCTCCATATCATCCCAGTTGCTAACAATGCCATGCTCAATAGGATACTTTAGCGTGAGGATACCTCTTTTGGACTGGGCTTCATCACCTACATAAGCATCCTTCTGGCCCATGCCAACCATAACACCTGTGTGACGTGGCCGACCAACAATGCTAGGAAATACTGCTCTAGGTGCATCATCACCAGCAAATCCAGCCTATAAAGCACAGAATAATGATCGATAGTGAAAGACTAAGGCCCCGTTTGAAACCATGCCAAAAAAAAATGGAAACAAAGCCATAGCCACAAAAAATCATTTCATTTAAAAAATATATAAAAAATAATTTTATATCCCATACTACACAAACATCAACATTAAAATATTATTTCACATCCTACATAATTTCAAAACACCAATCAACTTTATTTTACATTCTACATAATTTTTAACTAGCTTTATTTTACATCATACACATATTTCAAAAAAAAACTAAAAAAAGAATCCCCCTCCAAAGCTTTTAAAATTTTAATCCAAACAGGCTTTAACCATTTCACCAATTACAAGAACAATATGAAAAAATAATAGGCACACTAACCTTGACCATTCCAGTTCCATTGTCACAGACAAGGGGTTGGATATCCTCAGAATCAGCCATTCTTTCTTAAGTCTGCCAAAAAGAGTATGGAGCATATTACTTTATTACATTCTACAAATTGTAAAACAACTGCCTATTTTCCTGATGGATAAGTGAAGGATTCATAGCTTGGAAAAGGAAGAAAAAAAAGGGATGATCACCTCCATGCAGTCAAGGTGCAGGGCATGAATTTAGTGGACTTCACGCCATATACACATTTAAATACATAAATACACAAAAATAAAACACAACATCACCCACACCATCATCATTAATAATCATTATGCCACCAACTACGGCCACACAGATGCATGTATGTGTGTATCAGTTAGATCATAATTAGAACGATGATAACTCAGAATTTAAATTGGAGTTATAATACCAAAAACAGAAGAAGTTAAATTCTTAAAGATTATCCAAATAAATTAAATTTGGATTCCTTCCAAAAAACAAAACACAAACATGCAAGTTAATGCGTGAGAAAATTGACATGAAAAACTGAATGCAGCCCATTTATGAACAACAGGCCAATGCGATTTTGACATTCTTAATAACTTAGTTAATCAATAAAGATAGAGTCAGAGACCAAANATTCTATTTGAAACAACAAAAATCGTAACCACATGGTGTTAGTGACATTTTCTATAGAAACCACTCCTTGTTTGTAAATATGTGTAACAAGATCAGGAATAATAAATAACTTTCATATAAATTCTTCAAATTGCCAACTTTCTTAACATGAATTTCTATATAAAGCAAGCATGTGACAATTAAAGAGAAAATCAAATATGAGGTAGTTATAAGACCCTTGCAAGCAACTTGTATCAATTGATTTAAGAGCCAACTGAAAATGTCAACTATCACAAGTAAGAAAAACTTTACAGTAAAGAGTACATGCATTCTCTTTCCAAAGTACTATTTTTATTTAGGTATTAAAATTTAAAATTTTTAAAATTTTTAAATTTATTAAATCGGGTACGGGGCGGGGCGGGTCTATATGATTCATACCCGAACCCGCCCCA
>JAEMOT010000017.1:225991-242355 GCA_019297695.1 Apostasia ramifera | reverse complement strand
TACCGGGGCGGGGCGGGGCGGGTGTTCCAGGTAAAATTTGAGTCCCCATACCCGTCCCATTAGGGGCGGGTCGGGGCGGGTTTATCGGGTACGGGTACAAATTGCCACCCCTAAAAGATAGTATCGTTAGAAGTCAATTCCAAAAGACAGGCATGTTTCACTGAAAAGTGAAAAAGTGAAAAGGAAAGAATATGACGGCCAAAAATGAGCTCAACATCAATTTTAAAAGAAAAAAAAAGGTTCTTCCACAACGGCAGATCAGACCTCTCAATACCCGTCAGAGCATCAATCACGTGAAGGGAATCATTCCTGAATCATGAAGATTCTTCAATTTTCACAGATCTATAAAATCAGAGTTTTATTTTCACAATTACTCAAAAAATGACAGTAAATTGCGTCGCTGCCCTAGTAAACTGAAATCAGATCAGGAAAAGCAATTCAATACATATAATAAATAAGACCACAGAGGTCGACCCCAAAAAGCAATAGCCACCCAAAGCCTAGCTTCGTTTGTAAAATGAAGACGAATCGTCATAATACTAACCATCGAATTGCTAAACTGCAATATATTTCATATAAAAGCACTCGCTATACGAAGCACGAAGTTTCCGTGGATCCACATAGAAACCTCCACCCAAACCATACCCTCCCCTAGAGATCGAATAGCAAAAACATCAACAAGCTCCGTTTTGAAGAATCAAACACCATTTTAACTCCTAAAAACCGCAAAATCTGCAATTGACGTAACTAAACCCTAGGATCACTGTTTCGCAGATTTTCCTCGGACAACTTGGAGGAGAACAAGAAAAATGCTATGAAAAGAGAGATCAGCAGAGGGGAATGTACACTTACATTGGAGACGAAGGAGATCGGAGCTCGATCCCTCCCTCCTTCCAAAAGGAAATCAAGGCGGAAGAAGTCTGGATCCAGAGAGGCGCAAAAGGTACATAAAAACCCGACAGAAACGAAAGCAAACAAATGAAAAGCGGGTTTTAAAAGCTGCCATTTGGGATCTTTAGAACATGATCTAAATGCCAAAAAATATTTAAAATAATTCAATTATAATTAAATAATTCTATTTTTATAATTAAATAATTAAATTAGTTTTTCTCAATTTTAGTATTTACAATTTTTTAAGTATCAAATTATAAATTTATAAACAGAATAGAGCAGGGGAGAAGACAAAATTTAAATTTAATTATTTTTATTTTTATATTTTATATTTTTGTTTATTTTTAAATTTTATACTTTAATTTCTATTTATTTATAAAAAATAATAAATGAATGAAAATATAATTCAAGGGACTTAAACTAAAATAATTCAAATTTTTAGGACTTATTTATAATGCCTCTTTGACCTCAGGCTCAACTGCTTTAAGAAGAATTGTGAAATGCTGAATTTCAAATATTCGACCAAGGTCATACATTTAGGCTTCGTTTAGTTCGAATTTTTTTTTTTTGACAAAAAAGAAAAATATTTTATTTTTTTAAATTTAATAGGAGAGAAATTTATTTTAATATTAAAAAGTATTTAAAATTAAAATATATTTAATTCTAATATTCGTCTTTATGTTGGTTGTAAAATAAAGTTAATTTTTATAGTTTAAATTTGTGTTGTGCCTTAGAATTTACTTGAGTGGAGAGAAACAATGCTGTAAATGCAGAGTTTAGAACATTTCACGCACACTGTGTAAACATGCACTCATATGTGTAGCATACATTCGTGAAAACGAAAAGTTTCAATATTATTTGATCAAAAGAAAATATTGATTAATTGCGTACGACTATTTTTTTGTATTTAATGTTATAATTTATTTTATTTCAGTTGAGATTTCGAGGATAATACAAAACTTTAATGTTCTAGTAAGTCAAATTATGCTAGGGGAGTGAACATGAAAATTAATGTTTAATTATTATATAAAATGTTATGTCATAATTTGAGGAATCAACTCAAATATAAGATATCACTACATTAAAATAATATCAGCATATAATTCTGAGGCCTCGTTTAGTTCGAGGCAACACAAATTTTCATTATAAAATTTAATTTTATTTCACATCTAATACAAATATAAATACTACAATTAAAAATATTTTATATTTTATAACACTTTCTGTTAACACGTGGTTCCTGCGATGCATCCTAACCGTACACGTGGCGCCTGATTGGCCTCCATTTACTTGATTTATTTGCTGACTCATCTCTTTGACTTTGCAGGACTTCTTGACCAGGTCAAACCTTGGCCACGAGGGTTCAACCTAATCTCTTTCTCCGATATCCCAGGACACCCCTGATAACATCGGGCACGAAGTTACGGAGCAATGCCTGTCACAATCAGCTCCACCTAACCGCGCCGCTCCCCGTACAGAGCACCTTTTTTCAAGACCCGCAAATCAAGGATTCGCATGCTCCAGCCATCACGAATCCCTAGAAAAAGTACCAGTATTAAAAGATATCATCCTCCTTGCAAAGCTGCAGGCCTCTCTAGTGGCAGACAAATGGCGCGAACCCAGAGCCTGTCCATCACCTTTTCTCAGAAAAATCAGGGTGAAGCTACACGCTCCAACAACTACAAATACCACTGAATAATTCCTCCAAAGAAAGGAGGGCGAGAGGCGTCAAGAAATAAGAGAAAGGATTTCTCCACTCACGTGGTAATAGAGCTCGAACTGAGGAGCTCTCTCTTCTTTCCTTCTTTCTTCTTCCAAAAAATAACACTGTACAAGCCTTCAAGGCCACCTTTCTTCATTAGTAAAACCTCTTCGCTGATCGTCCGATGGACGTAGGGGACAATCTCCCTGAACCACCTTAAACCCTTGTGTGTTTCTCTGGATGCTCTGAACTGATTTTCTCCTTGAGCTTTCATTGACAGGCTCACCTCTTTGCGCGTCGCCGTCTTCCAGAACTCTCTTTCTCTTTGGTGTTTTCTGGGACCCCCACATCCTATGTCAACATTTTCTGGTGCTTTCATTGAGACCTGGAAAGATGGTGGCCAGAACGCGCAAAACCAACTCTGCGGCCCACGGTGTGCACGCGGGAGAACCCTCTGTTCGAGCACCGGACGACAGAGCTTCGGCCTCAACTTCCTGGCGTCACGCTGAATCTGCTTCTTCCTCCAGAGACCGTCTCAGAACTTCAGGGGATGCTCGCGAACCTCACTGACCTAGTCACCAGTCTTACAGCCCAGCAGGCCGTGATCCTAAGACAGACACAACCGGTGTGTGCGGTGCTCCCTCTCCCGCCGGTAGCGGCGGTCCCTGTTCCTCTCCCGCCGGCCGCAGCGGCTCTAGCGCCTCCTTTGCCGGTCGCGGCGGCCCCAGAGGTACCTCCGCCAGTAGCGGCGGTCCCTGTTCCACCTCCTCTGGCTGCTGGAGCTCCTGCGCTAGGACCTCCGGTCCCAGCGCCCTCCATCCAATCTTCTGGTTCCTCCAGACCACCTAGACGTCCTTTCAGCCTACAGGAGGCTCGCCAAAACTTTCTTCCACTTTGTCCACTACCCCAACCCACTTTTCTTCCACCTACTTTTCCTCCTTTTCTTGCCGGAAGAGATCCCCTCTTTTAGGCATTCAGGTCCCCCATCATGGGCCTGATCTCTTCTTTGGACCGATGGACAAAAATGCTCCTTTTTCTGATGCCTTCCGTCTAGCCCCAATGCTAGAGGACTTCAGGCCTCCCAGACTGGAGGTCTACAGGGGCGTGACAGATCCCCGTGAGCATGTACAGGAGTTTAAGGCCGCAGTCCATTACCGCCAGCCGGACGAGGCCACGAGGTGCCACCTCCTAGCCAACACTCTGAAGGGGGCAGCATTTAGCTGGTTCATCAAATTGTCCAGGGGTCACATCTCTTCCTACGAGCATTTGAAATGGGAACTGATAGCCCGTTTTATTGGCCGGACCCGCATGGTTGTCTCTGATATGGTGCTTGCCAACATCAAGCAAGGCAAGAGAGAGAGCCTCCGGGATTACACTAACCGCTTCTTCACCGCTGCAGCAGAAGCTGAAGATGTAGAGCCTGCAGTAGCCATGCACAACTTCCGGAAAGGACTCAAGGTAGGGGACCTGTCCAAATCCCTATAGTCGGCCAAACCTTGGAGCTACCCAGAGCTGGTAGCCAGGGCCAGTCAATTTATGCTTCTCGAGGATGCTGAGTCCTCTCCCACGGGCGCTCCCGGGGTTAAGCAGGAAAGGAGTAAGAGGAAATATCGAGATGCTGAACTCTCGGCCACAAGGATACGTGCTGTTAGGCATCATGATAGAGATGAGGGAAAGCCTCGGCGCGCCCTGCCTCCAAAGCTTTTCCTCTCTCGGCCACTCCCTGAGGTCTATGCGGCAGCTGTCAAGCAAGGATGGATCCGACCTGCCGGACCCAGGCCGGCCCCACCGCCCGGAGTGGATCCCAACGACTACTGTGAGTTCCACGGGAACTATGGCATAGGCTTCACAGGTGCCGAGGTCTCAGAGCCTTGCTGGAGAAACTGATGAATCAGGGCAAGCTCGAAGAGTTCATGCAGATGGCGCCGACTTTCACAACCGCTCAGAAAGGCAAGGCCCCCGAGGTTGCTGAAGCCCCCGCTAAGGCCTCGTCATCTACAGGTCCTAGCCAGCAAGGGCGCTCTTACCCTCCGGCCGCCAGGACGATCAATGCTATCTTTAGCATTGACCCAATCGCTCAACGCTAAGCACCCGAAGTTGGCGGTATCTCTGAGTGCCTCATCTATCCCCCTTACTTTCTGCAGTAGAGATCTCCCTCAGCAGGGCAACCTACATAACGACCCGATAGTGGTCGTCGCCTGCATCGCCTATTTCGATGTCCGACGGGTGCTCCTAGACTCTGGGAGCGCCGCCGACATCCTGTTTGAATCCGCCTTCCTCCAGATGGGACTCAAAGAGGCTAGCCTCCTCCGCGCTGGGACCACCTTGTTCGGTTTTTTCGGTGAAAGGGTCCAACCTCTGGGATTCATCACTCTACTCGTCTCCTTTGGCGACGACAACGGCTACGCTATGAGCATGGTCAACTTCGCAGTCATCAGGGCTAAATCAGGCTACAACGCCATCCTAGGGAGGACAACTCTAAACTTCTTCGGGATGGTGATTTTCACGCCCCACCTGTGCGCGAAGTTTCCGACCTCCAGCGGCGTTGTCACCATCAGAGGAGACGCTAGACAGGCTACCCGCTGCTTTCAAATAGCGGCGCACCTTGTAGTCGACTAAATGGATTTTAGAGAAACCCAACCAATCACACCGCAAGAAGGGTCATCAGTGTAGCCCTAGGGGGTGAAGACACTTCCAAAAATGTAAATATTTCATCTTATCTGAATGACAAGCAGCAGGCGAAAGTTATCGCCCTACTTTCAGAGTATATCGATGTCTTTGCATGATCTCCTGAAAATGTTACAGGCGTGAATAGGGCTGTCTGCGAACACCACTTGAATGTATCCCAAGCCGTCTCCCCCATTACACAAAAAAAGAGAGTAATGGCAGGGGAGAGGCAGGATGCCATCAAGGAAGAGATTAACAAGTTGCTGGGGGCCGGTTACATTAAGGAAGTCCAGTACCCACAATGGCTAACCAACGTCGTTATGGTAAGGAAGGCCAGTGGGCAGTGAAGAATGTGCGTGGACTTCAGAACATTGAATCAGGCCTGCCCTAAGGATACTTATCCTCTCCCCCGTATCGATACGATGGTAGATCGTACCTTCGGATACTAGGCTATGAGTTTCCTAGATGCTTTCTCTAGGTATCATCAGATCCGGATGACCAAGGAAGATGAGGAGAAGACTGCCTTCATCACTGATTATGGCACTTATTGCTACAACGTCATGCCAATTGGTCTCAAAAATGCCGGTGCTACATACCAACGCATGATTGATGCCGTCTTTAAAGGCCAGAGGGGAAGGAATCTCGAGGCTTACGTAGACGATATCCTGGTCAAAAGCAAAACCTTGACAAAGCACCTCAGTGATCTCAGGAAAACGCTCGATACCCTTCGAAGGTACAACCTCAAGCTTAACCCTGCTAAGTGCACCTTCGGCGCGGCTTCGAAAAAATTCTTGGGATATCTAGTCTCTGCCAGAGGGATAGAGGTCAATCCCAACAAAATATCGGCGATTCTGAACATGCCTCCCCAAAGATGGCCAAAGAGATCCAGAAGCTAGCAGGGCGAATCAATAGTTTGGGCAGATTCATCTCAAAGGCTGGTGACCGATGTTCTCCATTCTTTCTATGTCTGCGCAACAACAAGAAAGGTCAATGGACCGACGAGTGCAAAACAGCCTTTATAGAGCTGAAGAAGTATCTTACCTCGGCTCCAATATTAGTAGCGCCAAAGGAAGGTACAGTCCTATCTCTTTATTTGGGAGTATCTGACACCGCGGTCTCAGCTGTCCTCCTAGACAATAAAAAGAGGGTACAACATCCTATTTTCTATACCAGCCACATGCTCCTAGACACTGAAAGTCAGTATCCTACTCTAGAAAAGCTCGCTCTGGCCCTCCTGACGACTGCAAGGAAGCTATGACCTTATTTCCAGTCCCACACTATCCAAGTTGTCATAGATCAACCACTCCTGAAAATACTGCGCACCCCCGAGGTTTCAGGGAGACTGTTCAAATGGTCTATTGAATTGGGTGAATATGATATCAGATTTGTCCCACGGACAGCAATCAAGGCTCAAGCCCTGGCAGACTTCATCGCCGAACTTTCTACTTCAGAGCCACCACCTGTTAGACCCCTGACAAACATCTGGTCCCTCCATGTTGACGGTGCGTCCGGATCACAATCCCAGGGGGCTGGAATCCTCTTAACCAGCCCAATGGGGGCTACACTTCATCAGGCTGTGACGCTTCAATTTAAAGCAACAAACAACCAGGCGGAGTATAAAGCCCTCATTGCAGGACTTAATTTCGCTCTCAGCATAGCCGTAAAGCGCATACAAGTGTTCAGCGATTCCCAGTTAGTCGTCAATCAGGTGAACCGCCTATTTGAAGCGAAGAACGAGGTGTTAAAGAAATATCTACAGCTGGCCAGATCCTTGATCTCCCAATTCGAAGATTTCTCCTTGACACACATACCAAGGGAAGAGAACCAAGTGGCAGACTGGCTTGCGAAGGAGGGGCTCCCCAACCTCCGTCTAACCCAGGTATTTGAGAAGCCCAGTTTCGAATGCACCGAAGTTTCTTCTGAGGAACAACCACCCTGCTGGATAGACAGAATCCTAGATTACCTGAAAAATGGGACTCAGCCAGACAACAGACAAGAGGCGCAGAAGCTGAAACTTGTTTGCGCCAAGTACACCCTCGTCGATGGGGAGCTTTACAGGAGATCTTACGCCAAACCTCTCACCAAGTGTTTAAGACCAGAAGAGGCCCTAAAGGTTATGGAAGCAGTACATCGAGGGGAGTGTGGAACACATGCCCATGACAGAAGCCTGGTTATGCGAATCTTATGCCAAGGATTCTTCTGGCTTAATATTCACAAGGACGCTCAAGTATTTGTGGAAAAGTATTCTCAATGCTAATACTATGCCGACATGCAAAGATAGCCTGCAGGTTATCTCAAACCTATTAATTCATCTTGGCCCTTCGCTATTTGGGGGCTGGATTTTTTAGGCCCAATGCCTACAGCCATGAAAAACTACAAATGGATACTCATAGCAGTTGATTACTTCACAAAGTGGATTGAGGCTAAGCCACTCACTCAACCCACTGCTCAGAATGTCGAAAGTTTCCTTTGGGACAACATCGTTTGCAGGTATGGCATACCAATGGCGATTATCACAGATAATAGCACCCCATTTGCTAATCAAAAGGTCCATGATTTCTGCAGGAAACACCAGATCAACCTTAAGTATGCTTCTGTATGGCATCCTCATACTAACGGACAGGCGGAGGCCGCTAATAAGAACATCCTAAACATTCTGAAGAAACATCTAGACGGCGCCAAAACCCGCTGGCCAAAGGAATTGCCGCTCTTTGGGCTTACAACACAGCTCCTTCCGAAGTTACTCAAGAGTCTCCTTTCTCCCTCTCATTCGGAATGGACGCTGTCATACCAGTTGAGCTGGAGCACCTCTCCCCTAGAATAGAGGCTGCGGCCAACTTCGAATCTGAGGCTTTGCAAATATGGATGGATGAAAATAATGATTCACGAAGGGTCGATCTAGATCTCCTAGAACAAAAAAGAGAATTAGTTGCGCTGAAACGCCTAGAGCACAAGCGACGAATAGAATGATATTACAACCGAAAGGTTAATCCCAGAACCTTCATAGGGGGAGATTTAGTCCTTAAGCAGCGACTTCTCGCCGGCAGCAATTTGGGGGTTCCCAAGCTTGAGCCGAATTGGGAAGGTCCTTACATCGTACGCGAGGTTGCTGGACCAAATGCATACTACCTCATGACTTCTGAAGGCATTCAGATCCTCAGGAGTTGGAGTGGGGACGACCTAAAGAAATTTTACGCCTAAAAACTAAGGGCAGCTCATCTTGATGCTCCTTATGCGTCATTCATTCTGTACAGATTCATTCGGAAATTTATTACATTGATTCAATCACGAAGTCCTGAAATATTCTTCAGACATTTGGATTTCTTTATATACTATCCTAAAGGTTATTTCTCAGACTCCGGAGTTCTTATAAATGAATCCTACATTCGTCGATACATACTGAGATATTCGTATCGACCTAAGCGTCGCTCAGGTATGGCCTCAAAACTCAAATCCTGATCATCGTGCCCGAGGTTTCGGACCGCGCACACGATGGTCACGTAAAAACTAACCACCCTTATACGGTGATCGCCAAGGCTAGTCGTCACTGGCAGGCGGAGTTTTCTACAAACAACTGGGACCCTTCCGTAAGCCCATCTGGCCAGCGAAAGGTCTGAAGGCCTGCTCGTAACCTTAGGGCAGTCCCTGATATCGACTTACGATACAGGTCCCCCATAAGCAGGGTGCCTTCGCTTCCCACTAGGATCTGTCATTCCAAGAGGGTCAGTCCTTGCCTCAAGTACAAACATCATACACGATGTTTCAGACGCTCAAGTCCTTTTGGCATTGGGTCAGATAACTCCCCCTAGGCAGGATCTCCACTATTATTATTACTTCTTCCTTGTGCAGGTTTACAAAAAAGTATCTACGACCCTAACGAAGGGGATCCCCAAGGGTAGCCCTTGCCCAAAAGTACAAACATCGCGCACAATATTTTAAGACGAAAGTCCTTTTGGCATTGGGCCAAATAACCCCTCATGGGCGGAATCCTTCCTGTTATCATTATCCTTTATCTATATGGATCTCGAAGCATTTCAAATTTGAACTTAAGCTATCATATGGTTCAAAAAGCTCTTTATTATCCTATTAAGGGGTTTTTCTTTCAGAACCAGTCAGAACATCTCAAATTCATACAAAGGTACCTGTTCATTACATACACATCAAAACAAAATAGGTATGGAAGACAAATTTTTTCTATTATTACTTTCAAAAAATTACAAAAGAAGATTATAATTCACTCTTCTTACAAAGAGAATGGGTCACCCTCTGTCGGTCCTATCCAAAAATCTAAACACACGGTGGATAAGTTTGTCAGACAGGTCAAAACCCTCTTCCTTGTAAGTAGGATCAGCAGCCATGCAAGGGAATGGATCCACTTCTTCAAGTTCGGCGGCAGTAACCTTCCCCCCTTGAATTAAATTGAAAGTCAATCCCTCCCATGAGCACCTGATCCCTTCTAAACTTAGCTTCCTGCAGGGAAGACTAGTCTTGTAAGCTTCCACGGCAGCCATGGACTTCTCGGCGATAAGGGCTTCCTGGTGTTCGGCGACTTCGACGAGCTTCCCCTGTAGAAATTTATTGCCAGCCTCCGCGGCGACCAAGGCAGACTAATGGGCTGCAAGTTCCTCCTGCAACTTGGCCTTCTCCTCTTGCAGCTTATTTCATTCCTCGAGCAGCTTGGCCTTTTCCCCCTCAACAGCGTCAAGCTCTGAAGACCTCACCCCAAGCTCGGTCCTTAGGGCCTCTATCTCTCCATCTTTCTGATGAAGCCGAGACCCTTGCTCCAGCACCTGATCCTCGGTCCTCAGAGCTCTATTCAAAGCCAACAGTAAGCAAGCAAGAACCTACAAGCACAAAATAAGTCAACACACAGGATTAAAGCAGATAAGAAAGCCTGAAAAGGAATCCTTACCGTAGCTACCCTGTTGGCCATTCTCGAGTATAGATCTGGAGTGGAGGTTGCTTCCATCTTCTTCTCCAAATCTTTAGCCACCAGATCTCTCCCTAGAGCCAGGCCTACCTCTCCTCGGTAAACTTGACCCTTATTCTCGGATGGCACGGTGAGGACGGTCATTCTTCGATCGACCCCTGTCGTCCTTACCGCCAACTTCATACCTATATCCCCGAAGACTTCAGCAAAGTTAGTGCTATAAGGGGGATCTACGCTTCGCTGTCAGTCGTGCTCTTCCCCGGCAGCGAAACCCCTCTCCTCTGCACTCCTCGCCTTCTTTTGTGGGGGCTCGGATTTTGTGTTCCCGGAGGAGCCCCTCTTTTCTCCATAAACCTCCCTGGGGACCAGTTCCAGGCAAGGTCCCTCCACCTTCTCCTTTTCTTGGCCTTCGTCGGCCTTATTCCCTTCCTTCTTCTCTCCTATGACAATCTCTGTAATACCTTTGGGGATTGCCTGGGGCTTGGCAGTTGGCATGGGTTCCTTACCTTTTTCTGTGTAACCCAGCTTAGCCAATATTTTCTTGTCATCTGCAGTATCCTCAGGAGACGTTACCACATCGACAACGGCTCCACCACAGACTGGCTCTGGAACCCTTATTTCTTCTCCTTCCCCTTCCGCAGCAACCTCTTTGCTGAGTTGGGTGACAGGGTGCCCCCTTCTGGCCCTCTTCATCGTAACTACTCTAGAAGGGGGGGTAACTTCTTTCAAGACGTTGTACCCCAGTGCCTTGGCATGTAAAGATACATCATTCTTTACATGCCTCAGAAAATCTTTCAAGGGCCAGCTCTGCCTCTTTAACTTCTCCAAATTCCTCAGGGTATCCGTCCCTGCCATCCACTTCACATCCCCGGAGAACTCAGGGGGGCACACCCCGGGCGTCAGAGGGATTCCCAAGTCACCTCCAACAAAAAAATAGTAATCCCTCCAATCAAAATGAGAGCTACTCGCTCCCGAGAACATGGCCCTCCTCGTCTTCGACCGTAAAGCCAGACACCCCCCGTACCCTGGCACCATCATCCAACTGAACAAACTCCTGAACAACGTTAGAGTCCATGGTATCCCTTGAGCTTGCAACAACTTCAGAAAGGAGTACACATAGGCAATGGCGTTGGGAGAGAGTTGTGCAGGGACGAGCTAGAAGGAGTTCAGAATCTCCCTTAACTCCGACTGCGGTGGCAACAGCAGGCCGTACTCCACTTGAGCATGGTAAACACAGACAGCCCCCTGCGGGGGGCGGTTTGGTCGAAGGTCAGTGGAAGGGGGGATAATCGTCAGGTTGGGATTTCCTCTGAAACCCCTGGTGGTGTTAAGCACCTCGTGCTCCATCAGGAGAGATTCCTGATAGCTGGAATCTTTGTGGAACTGGGCGGCTAGCTCGGCCCACTCGATCTCTCCTCCTCCTATGGTTAGGATTCACTAAGGGAGGAACGAAGGTCTCTCTTAGGGTTTGGGGGTAAAAGGGCGCGTCAGCTACTCTTCAAGCAAGTTCTTTTTTTTTAAAAAAAAAAGAAGAGCTGTGCCCTTTCACCTTCTAACCGTCTGATCTCCTTGATCAGTGCGCGGGCGCCATCAGACCGCTCGTACCCTCTGACAATCCCAAGAATCGAAGCAGCGCACGGTTTCCCAAGCGTCACTTCTCCCCGTCCCGTCGTATATCATCCACGATATTTTAATATCGTGCACGAGGGTTCAAGGGATGGTCATTCTTTTTCTTATGCCCGATATTTCTCATATCGTGCACGAGGATAGCTATCTTATCTTTCTACTTAGAAATCTTCTTAGTTCATTTGTTGAGTTTTACTTTCACTCACGAATTCATGTTCTCTTTTCATAAACTTCGTGGTACCTGCTTCAAACACGAAAGAAAAGACATACAAAATAAGAATTCAGGACAAGGTTTTGAAAAGAAAAATATATTTTCATTTATGATAAAACTTGTTACAACTTATTTTTCTTTATCCTCACATATTCCTCTCATGAGTATAGAAAAAAATAAAGAAAAATACAAGGCTTCAGAACTTAGATACCTGGAGTAGTAACTCTGATCTCCTGGCCAAAGGACCCCTCCTCTTTGAGATCACCTCTTCCTTGGGTCTCTTCTTGGGGTTATCTATTTGAGAAATAGATCCTTCAAGTGCTGCAAAGGAAGAGGATCCCCCTTTTAGGCTGAGGAGCTGGTTGAGGGTGGAAACGGGTCACTTCTAGCTCCTTGGCTGATCCTGCTGCTGAGCCGGGGGAGGAAGCGTTCATCCCAACCAACTGGCCTCAAGAGGAGTAGTCTGGCCTTCTTTAGGACTTCTTCGAGAGGGAGCTAGCTGATACCCCCAGCCTGCATAGGACTTTGGTGGAGGGGCAAGGGCTCCCAACGTCGAAAAACCTACCCGGTCCCTTAGGACCATAGAAGGGAAGAACCGCTGGGCCTCTGATGTTCTCCTGATTCAAGATACTCACATCAACCAATGTCTGTAGGAGAACATCAAAAGTAGCCTGACTCTTCACATGGTGACCTACCGGTGACGCGCTGACGATTTTCACTGCCCTCCTCACCGCTTCTTTCAGATCCTCCATACGTCGTCCCCACCATCCAGAACTATTTTCCACCAAGGCCCGCAGGGAATGGACCTCAGATTTCAGCAACTCCTCCTGGCGGCGAGCTTCGAAGATCACCTCCTTCGCCCCTGACGAAGCCTCCCTGGCCTTAGCCAGCTCCTCCCTTAGCCTCCTTCTTTCCTCTCTCAAAGCCTCCCTTTCATCGTCCAACTCCCTTATTCTCTTTTGGAGGTCTTTGACGTGGGCAGAGTGGGCCTGATTCGCATCTGACAAATTGCGATGGAATTCTCTTCTCGCAATCTCACCTTTATTCGCCCACTCTGCATTGACCAGGGCTAGGGAAGCCAACTTACCCTCCAATTGGTGCAACTTCCCTAGCTCCTCCTTTTGATTATCCAGAGAGCACTTTGTAACTTGAGACAAAGCGCCCTCCAACTCCCTTATCTTCTGAAGGTAGCGGGACTCCACTTCCTCCTTACCCTTCAGGGATTTCACCACCTCCAGAACCTCAGAGGTGTTCCCCAAGATCTTCTCCTCTTCCCTCCTTATCTCACATAATCTGTCTCCCAGCACACTCCAGGCCTCGCCAGTACCGGATATGGCGCTAGAGGCAACTGGGAGGACCTTTCCCTTCTTCTCCTTAATCACCTCCTCCACTTTACCTCCTGACCCTTCAATGCCAGGAGCACTTGCAGAGGCAGTAAGGAGGGACTCTCCCTTCTTCTCCTTAATCACTTCCTCCATCTCGGTGCCTTCCTCCTTCTCACCCTTCTTATCCTTCTCTTCCTTCTCCTCATCACTTTGGAAATCTAATGGAGGGAGAGAAAGGAGGAAAGGCTTCCTCTTCTTCTCAGAAGAGGGGACTGGGCATCAAGGGAAGAAGGACCGCGAGCTAGTGGGAGAGATTTCTTCACACCCCCTTCATCAACCCCAAATTTAGGAAGGAGTCGCTCAAGCTCTTCATCCTTGAGAAAGATCTTCCCCGGCGCTAATCTCTCTCCCGTGGCCGTATCACCCACCAGGGTCACCTCCTTCAGCTCCCTGGCTTTCTGGGGCAGTTTGACGGGAGAGTCAGAAACAACTACCACTTCAGCAGCCTCCGTGCTTACCGGCTCCTGCCCGGACTCCAGTGCTCGCGCCAGAACGCCGGCAACCTTGACTGCCGGGGCCCCTTCTTTTTCGCCAGGATCAGCCCCAGCGCATGTCGACGCCTCCTTTCGCGGCATCTCTTCAGGCAGCACCTCTGGCCTCTTCTTTTTCGGAGGGGCAGCCTCAGCCGGAGCAACGTCTGCTCTCTTCTTCTTTGAAATACTTGCCAGAGCGGTCCATTCCCTTTCCTCCTCCATCTCTCTGAACAAACTTTTTCTCTCTTACAGGGGGAAATTTCAGAGTGAGGCTACAAGGATACGGATCGGCAGGCGCCGCCTCCATATTATCCTTGCAGGCCTTGGGCAGCGCATCCACCCTCGCGATGTTTCACATTCCAGGACCCATATTAATATTCACGCCCTGACAATGCGGGAGGCTGATGTTAACAAGTGGTTCCTGCGCTGCATCCTAACCGTACACATGGCGCCTGGCTGGCCTCCATTTACTTGATTTATTTGCTGACTCATCTCTTTGACTTTGTAGGACTTCTTGACCAGGTCAAACCTCGGCCACGAGGGTTCAACCTAATCTTGTTCCCCGATATCCCAAGACACCCCTGATAATATCGGGCACGAGGTTACGGAGCAACGCCTGTCACAATCAGCTCCACCTAACCGCACCGCTCCCCGTACAGAGCACCTTTTTCCAAGACTCATAAATTAAGGATCCGCATGCTCCAGCCATCACGGATCCCTAGAAAAAGTACTAGTATTAAAAGATATCATCCTCCTTGCACAGCTGCAGGCCTCTCCGGTGGCAGACAAACGGCGCGAACTCAGAGCCTGTCCATCACCTTTTCTCCGGAAAACCAGAGTGAAGCTACACGCTCCAACAACTACAAATACCACTGAACAGTTCCTCCAAAGAAAGGAGGGCGAGAGGCGTCAAGAAATAAGAGAAAGGATTTCTCCACTCTCGTGGTAACAGAGCTCGAACTGAGGAGCTCTCTCTTCTTTCCTTCTTTCTTCTTCCAAAAAATAACACTATACAAGCCTTCAAGGCTACCTTTCTTCATTAGTAAAACCTCTTCGCTGATCGTCCGGTGGACGTAGGGGACAATCTCCCTGAACCATCTTAAACCCTTGTGTGTTTCTCTAGATGCTCTGAACTGATTTTCTCCTTGAGCTTTTATTGACAGGCTCACCTCTTTGCACGTCGTCGTCTTCCGGAACTCTCTTTCTCTTTGGTGTTTCCTGGGACCCCCACATCCTACGTCAACACTTTCTAATAGTAAAATAAATTTTTCTCTCATTAAACTTATAAAATAAAATAATTTTTTTTCATATCTACAAAAAAACTTTGAACCAAACGAGGCCTGAGACTTAACAACTGAGGGCTCAGTTAAAGTTATTGAATATGAAATGGTAGTTGTCAGATTTTGGTCATGCAGATCTCTCCTTAAATCCTTCAACAATGAATGTATAATAGTCGATAGTAAATGATCTTTAATTATGGTGCTTTGTTCCTCTGGTTCCTACCACTGAAAAAATTACACGAGTTGTAGGCGCGGGCATAATATAATCGAATTTTGTTTTGAAAATTTTCAGATATTCTCACGGTACATTTTTTTTTTTACGTCTGCGAAATTTGTTAATGAAGGTTATGTGCAAGGATGGAGGTTCAAGATTTTTCAATGAAAATATTTTTTTTAGATTTTATAATGAAAATACACTTTAATGGGTGCAACTATGACTCAGAAAAAAAACTGAAGTAGAATTACATGACACAAGAGAAGGATAATTTAGTTTATTTTAATGTTGGATAAAGTAAAAAATAGTTAAAATCAATGCTTTTCATCACCAAGGACCTTCAAAAATTTGGGAAAGTATCTGGGGACCTAATGGCTAATAGTAGTGTATAGCTTGACCTCAGGGACCTAAATCAATTTTTTTTAAATTTTGGGATCTATTTGCAATATTGTGTCAATCTCAAGAACCTAAGTGCAATTGACCAAAATAATTTTATTTTATATTATAATATTAAAATATTTTTTTAATTCAAAATAAAGATAATTACTTATATACAATGTAAATATATTATATTTAATAAATTGTATTCTATGTATTATTAAGGTCCTATTTGGCATTAGTGTTAAAATCAGAATCAAAAAAGTATTAATTTAAATAATAATAATAATAATAAATAAATTTTTTTAATCATTATACATAAATTTTAATATAAAAATATTATTTTACTTCACATAGTCAATAATTTTTAATAAAAAATATCTAATGATTCTTGCACAAACAAAGCCTAAAAGTGCATAAAAGTATATTCATATCACAATTATAATAAATTAATATAAAATTTTGGGTAAATTACATCCAGGTACTTGAGTTTAACGCTTAATATCGCGTAGGTCCACATTTTTAAAATTATAACATCGGGGTCCCTGAGTTTTCATAAATTATCAAATGGGTCCTTTTTTATTATTAAAGTTTTTTAAAATTACTA
>JAEMOT010000017.1:160660-214581 GCA_019297695.1 Apostasia ramifera | reverse complement strand
GAGCTAAAGTAAGGAAAAGATTTTTTTTTTTTTTTATAAAGTGGATAATTAGGCTACTTTGAGGATTCTCACCAAAGGTAACCCTACCCTTTCCTTCACCGGAATATCGACCCCTTAACCCGGATCTAGGCTCTGAGAAAACTCAAACACAATTTCATTTATCAAATTACTCTTTTTTTTTACAATGCAAGGCGGCCTCTTTATATAGAGAGATCCCATGTAGAAATTTGAAAATACAATATTAAATGCAGAAAATAAAATACCAAATAAATAAAAGCAAATATGGAACTAATTTAATTACAATAAAATCAGCTCCAAATGTGGTGAGTGTTCAAATCTTCCGGATATGCTCTGAATCAAATCAAATCAAATTTAAATAAAGCTAATATGAAAATCTCTAATAGCTCTAATTAATTTGAATTTGAATTTTGATTCAGCACATGACGTCATCCTAGTCATCCAATTCGATGTTGATCTGGGTCCCCACTACAAAAGAGATGGAAGCTGCAGTTGCTTAGTGAGAGAAGGCATAATGGTACATGAAATTACACCCCCATATCAAATCTCAAGGTAGCTAGCTGATAAAACACTTACTACTAGTCTACTATTGCTTTTTGGGATAATTACATACAGAATACTAAAAACTGATAAAATTACATATTGTACATGTCATTTTTGGAAAAAAATTATAAAATAAATTACTGATGCGTTCTCACGAACCTTACCCTATCATGTATAGTTCACAAGTTCATTATAAAAGTTTTCATCTCACTAGTTTATGTTTAAATTAGATTATATACAAAACTAATCCACAAAAACTAAAACTTTAAGGTTAAGGATTTAGAGTTTATGCTTTTAATATTTTAGATTTTAGGTTATGATTTTAAGACTTAGGATTTAGAGTATAGTGATATTTTATTCAGAAATAGTGTAAAATCTATAATTTTGGCAAATATGGTGTTGTATAAGTAATTGCCTTTTCTTTTTTTTTTCCTACGAAAAAAGTAAAAGTTGCAAGCCAATTATCATTGGAAAAGCACAGGGTGAGATGGTTGCTATTAGGTTAGCAGATAAATAAAATCATATACGGTAAATTACATAGGGGTTCATAACAAAGGGATATTCCAGATTAGTTAAAATTTTCCAAATAGTTTCATTTAGGTCCTTTTCCCACATAAGAGTCTGATAGTTTGCTTTATCAACTTCGGTGAGATTGTTTGAAGATGGGGGTGATAAGAAAGTAAACGAAAAAAAGATATTGCAAATGAAATGGCTGAAAACAATACAAACCTATGTGAAATATGCACCATATCTCAGGTACCATAAGTAATTTACCTCAATATATTTCATTTGTGGTGTATATGAGGTACACTATTGTTAGCTCAGGTGTGGCAGCTAGATATACTCCTAGTGAATCCCTTAGTTGCATTTAGCTTCCCATAATCCAACATTTTACAGTCCTTGTACAACATTTGGTAAACTGAGATGTAGCTGTTTGAATAGTCTGTAGCTTTATAATAGTCATTAATTCATGGGTCTGAAATTTCATCATTTAGGGTCTGTTTGTTTGCAAGATTAAATTTAATAAGGTTAAAATTAAACTTGAATAGAGATAATTTTTTATTAAAAGTTGTGAATGATATGAAATAAAATTAATTATTATATTGGAATATGTGAGGGATGTGATATAAAGTTAGTTATTATGTTGGGATATGTGAGGGATGTGATATAAGTTAGTTATTATTTTAGTAATGTGTGTATGATGTGAAATAAATTGAATTTTTAATATTAAATTTTATGCATGATGTGATATGTCAGGTTAAAATTAAATCAGGTTAATTTTTAACTTCAAAACAAACGGGACCTTAGAAGCCGCTTTTAGGTGAACTGATTGAGTGGAGGTACTGGAAGGCTGGATGCTTAGAAATGGATTCAAAGCCTTCATCCCAAACCAACTAAGATGTATATAGATTTCTCTTCTCTAAGCAGCACTATGTAATGTAATGCTCTTTGTAAGTGTTAATTATCACGGAAAATTATTTCTGTTGAATGAAGAATTTCAGATTTTAAAAACAATTTATCAAAGCAGTTTCACAACCTGGAACATAACTTGCAAAGGCTGATGACTATAATAAACTCAACAAAAAAAGTTAAATCAAAAGGAGCACAGTAAAATAAAGGCAGGGCCAATCATAAATGAGGAACTTGGTATTGTTACATTATATTCGTCCACACAGTGAATTGTGATACAGAAATTCATACTTCTATTGCTGCATATCATTATCAAGTATGAAAACTTAGCTGAGGGAAATCAGTTTGTTGCCTTTCACACTTAACAAATGAGGTAACTTCAAGCAGAAGATAATGATGAGGATGTCAGCATATAAGAACAAGATTATGGCACATTAAAAATTTATTTGAGGGGATAAGAATGCTAGTAATACAATACGATGACAAATCAACAATAACTGATGTTCTGCTTTTCAAATTAGCACTATAGCAAGTAATACAGATTGAGAATAATTTGTTTCTTTTATTGATGCTTTCAAGGCGCACAAGAGAAAACTAGTAACAATGCAAGTAGCACAAGGAAATGATATACTACTCGAGAATATTATGCCCAAATAAGATTATATAATAAAAAACAGGAGACATTGAAGAATATAAGGCACAAATAAAGCCTCCTGATATTACAAGAAATTTGCATATTATTAATAAAAAAATTAGCAATAATAAAATTCCATATTAAATTATAGCTTAAATATCAATATAATAAGGATTTTAATAAAGGGATGTGTCATCAATAGCCCTATTATATTTAACAAAGATTATTAAAATGGGAATAAAATTATTATTATATTAAATTAAAAATCACCTTGTTAAATTTTCTAAATCAATATAGGGGAGATTTCTCTCCAATTGTTTCCCAAAAATAACTATTTTTTAAAAAAAATGAAATTAATAGCCCTATTATAAATAGCCCTATTATATTTAACAAAGATTATTAAAATGGGAATAAAATTATTATTATATTTAATTAAAAATCACCTTGTTAAATTTTCTAAATCAATATAGGGGAGATTTCTCTCCAATTTTTTCCCAAAAATAACTATTTTTTAAAAAAAATGAAATTATTGAGTCCAATTGAAAATTTGCTGTATTATTATATTATCATAACAAATGTTCTATCTTTGTTATTAACAATTTAAAAAAATAATTAGCAAAGAAAAATACAACAAAACAGCAACAACCAAGTCCTGAATGAGGAATCCAAAGGGTTGCATTAGACAATACAACTAACGGTAAACCTATCAAACAAACGTGACATGAATTAATAAAGGAAAATACTTGTCAATAATTCTTATCTGATAATAAAGGAAAATATTTTTTGTAAATAATTTATCCAATAAAGAAGGAACTTCTTCCCTGTTAAAACTGTCTCTAATAATGAGTATAGCTAATTTATAATAATAAGAGCATGTAGAAGTGAATGACAATTAATTATTGAAATTTTTTTCAAGGAAAATATTTTCTTGTTGTTCAAGTACTGTCCAGTAAATGTCCAATTTAACAAGGGTATGATTTCCTTCTTATATAATACAAATACAAAGGGACAGAAAGCTCCTTGTAAACATCTAATGAGAATGCCAGAGCCACCAACAAGTGTAGTAGCAAAGGGTAGCCAATAACAACTTGGAGCAGTAGGTATGCACGCCAAAGAGAATGCCAGAACTGCAACGGATACCAATGGAAGACCTAAGACCTACCAAAAGACGGAGAGTGACCCCTACTTCGCTTTGCGTCTCACATATTAACTATGTCATCAAACATATTGTAGGCAAGTTATTTTCATTCTAGGTTTGCAAAATTACACAAGTGATGCATAACATAAATAGTATTGTAGACTTTTTTGTGCATTATGCTATTTTAGATGACTTTTGCTAGGAAAAGGGTATGACACTACCATTTTGCAACATTCTCAGAGGGGGATATTGGTTGATTTTTGTACTCTATGTACTTTATTTTAGTTTAATGCTATGAAAATTCCAAGCTTAAAAAAAAAAAACATCTAATTTAAGTTAACAAGGGAGCTTATAAAAAGGTAATCGAAAGGGAATTTTTTCTGCTTGTTAAATTAGGTTAACAATGGCACTTTGGCATGTTAAAATGGTGTTCTATCCTTGTTAAAATGCAAACTTTTTGTAGTGTATAACTAACTAGCTAACATTTATAAGAGAAAAATCACGAATTATAACTTCCAATTAATAAAAAAGTTTAACTCCTAAAAGATTAACTAGAAAGCGAACACAAAGGAACATAAAGAGACCTTAAAGATGCATGCTGGCCAATCTCTCCCAGATATGCTAGGCTCTCTTCATCAATAGTCAGCTCTTCAACTTGAGCCCGAATAGCCAAAATCTGAAACAAGTCAGCAACTTCAATTTATTAAAGGACAAATGATGACAAACAGTTTTACTATAAAAATGATGCACAATAAGATAAATGTATTAAAATCAAGAACCTGTATCATTTCAGTGGGATTATAAGTTTCTGTACGAACAATCACGAGGCGATCAAGGAGATCCACAGGTATGCCATGTGGACTCATCATGTCAGTTCCTCTGAAAATAGAAGAATGCAGGAATTATTTTTAGCGCATGCATTAGTATAAACTATCTTTAAAACAGAAATAATACAACAATGATACTGCCTTTAAATACATATAGATGAGCTCCGATATCACAAAAATAGTTTTTTAAATCACATAATTCAACTTAGGAACTCAGAGTTTGATAAGCATATTTTAGTTCATTTGATAACCAACTGTGCTAGCCAAAACTGATCATTACAAAACGGTGAACATATTGTTACACCAAATCATTTATGGCTATTTAATTTAAAGGATGAGAAAAGAGAAGCAAACGTAGGCTATCACCAAATCTTGACAGACTCACCATGTCAAGCATTTAATTTAACACATGCCACATGAAATAATCAAAATAAATTTCCGGAATTAAGTTCCTGACCACAAAGAAGAAACCTTTCAAGTATATCATAATTGGCCATAAGGAAAGATGCTCCTATGCTGTAATTTTTGGAGTATACCTTACACTGCATATCCCTCTATTGGTGGCAAAGATGACAATAGGTGATATTGAGCTCTCCAAAGCACGGTTCAGGTAAGAAAAACATTCCATGTCTAGCATGTGAACCTGCAAGTATAATAAAAGTTTATTATCTAAGTATAACAAAAAGAGAAGGTGGATAGACATGAGCTGAGAGCTCGACTTACCTCATCTATGAATAATACCCCAGGGACAAGCTCTGCAATTCCTTCGTCAATATACCTGTTAACTACCTGCCAGGTCATCCCACAGATAAGAGCAGCAAATACATGGTTTTATTTAAATTTGTAGGTTGGTGCTGCTGCTTGTTTTTAAGGTTAATTTTAACACAAGTTAAAATTAGCTTTATAGATCACATAGTACAAAAATTCCAACATTAAACTAACAAAATTTCAAATCTTACACAAACTCCAACATTAAAATTAACTTTATTACACACTCTATACATTTCAAAATAAAAACTAACTTTATTTCACATCCTAAACATATCTCAAAATAAAACTAATTTTATTTTAAAACTTTCACAAATCTCAAAATAAAAACATCAAGCTTATCTTTTACCCAAATTAAAAATAACCTCACAAACAAACAAAGAATTATGAATGCTGGCATTAGAAGTGGTTATCTTTCAATAGGCATGTGACATACTAGAATATAGCTAGGAAGCCTAGAAAAATACTCTTTTTAACCACAGTAAATGACAAACCTTGTTAATTTCCTGCCGTAGTTTGTCAGTAATTTCAGTCTTCCTAGGTTTCATCATCTGCCCCATAAGAGATAATATGTCTTGCCCTCCTTGTGGACGAGCATTAGCAGCATCAAGATCATGTAATGTAACATCCTGATTTTAAAAAAATTGCCATCTCTCAAAATGTTTCTAGCTATTAATATGAATATGAATTAAATTCAATAATCAAGTGCCAAGTTCATTTTCTTTATTAGATTGCAAATAAAAGTCACAAAAATGTAAAATCATCACGAAATGCTAATCATGAAGAACATTACAAAAATGCTTTACTTGGGGGAAAAAATAACAAACTTTCTGAAAAAGGGATAAGACTTTGCCAATGTAATATTGGATACTAATAGAAATACGAACAAATTATGGAGATGGTTTTACTATTATATTAAACCTTGGCATGGACCCAAGTACACGATTGATCCGAACAGACATAATAAATCAAGTTCGGGATTGGATATTGTGATAAGACCTTGAATCTTAAACTGAAATGATCCAAACTAACTTGACTAAAATCCGAGTAAGCTTGGGTATTACTGATCCACCCTCACTCCCTTTCTCTTTCTTTTCCATCCACATCTCTCCCTCCCTACATACCAAAAACAGGAGCGAATATCCCTTACACTCTCCCTTTTGTTCTCCCTCTCCCTCTCCCTCTCTCTCATACCCACCTTGCCTTGCTCTCTCCCTCCCTACAAACCAAAAACATAATTGAATGAAACAAACTGGTCAAAGCAACAAGATAGATCTAACCATGTTCAGTTGCCAAAAGAGTGACCTTAACAATGCACTTCCTCCCTCTCGATCTTCAAAAAGAGACAAAAATCAACAGTAGATTTAATCCTCCTCAAAATGAACCAGGCTTTCCACTACCTAGGTCCACATGATATCGCCATGCACATTATAAAGATAGTCTTGGACCACAAATACTTAAATTCCATTATCTCCAGTTTGTGTTTGTTACCTAACATAGTATGAAAAGGTTAAAGTTAAGGACAGAGAATTATATTGTCCACGGAGATGACCCTAGAAACAAATGTATACATTGCCAAGATGGGCATGATTCATGTCGCCAGTACAAAGATCTAAATATCCCCAACCATGTCAACTAGATTAATTAAATTAAAAGATGGTAGTGCTAATCAAAATTAAAAAAATTAACACAACAGAAGGTTTGTTGTTACAGTTAGCTCACATGACTACAGGTAGTTATACTGTTCAGAAGATTTTAAAAACAAATTTGACGATGATACACTTACATGTTATGAAATTTTAAAAACAAACTTGTAGATGACACACTTGCATGTAATGAGATTTTAAAAACAAACTTGCAGATGAAGCTATTGGAAGCCTGGCTTCCAAAAACTGCAGGGTTTCAACAAGTTTAAAACATTTGATTGGAAAATCATCAGGGAATTTAGCAAATAGAACTGGAGTATTCCAAGATCATGCATACCAAATGCTGGAATGTGAAACATCTAGGAAAGGAGAGTAAAAAGGTAATATGAGATAAAAATGTATTCTAAAACACACGCCAACCAGCCAATAAGCATATAAAAATTTGGTTTTATTTTTTCAAGGTCAATAATAAAAACCAGAGACAACCTCAAGTTATCAGAATCCAAATAAAAAAAAGATAATAAACACAAAATTGAATCAAACCATCAAAAACATTTAAACTACATCTAATTTATCAGCTTTACCCAACCAACAGGGCCCTTCATCTTGTGCGAGAGGGGATGCAGATAGTAGAAATTATAAACCTTAAATTCAACACTGACACAAAAGTTACCAATATGAGTGTTCAAGAAGGTGATGCCCTTATCCATATCATATTTTAGATAAACCTAGGAATTTTTTTATTTGGCAAAGAATATTCATTTAACAATATTCGTATACAAGAGATTGATAGATTGTGTACCTGCACAATTTCCTTCTTCTTGTGTACTTCTCCTTTTGGAATTGGAACATACTCCTCAGCTTCTAGATCAAATTCTGTAGCAAAAGCATCACACCGACCAACCCTCTTTACCGCACCACTGTTTGCTTCAATGTATATTACATCACCTACAGTAACCTGCAGATCTCATTGGCAATCAGAAATTTTGACAGTTGTAAACCCCATAATTTTTAAGTTAATGCAACAAGTTCATATTAACATAAAAAGGAAATCATGCATAACACCCTAAACATCTAATCAATCTCTTGTTAAAAATATACGGTGTTAGGAGAACCCTAAACAATAAAGATGATGGGTAATACAGAACAAAGAATATGAAAACAAAAAAGCCACAAAGACTGTTGCCTTTGTCTTCTAGCTCTTTAAAATAACAATACCGGAAGCTAAAATACAAGAAACCTTCAAGGTGTTTCAAAACAATATTTCAGGTAACAACAACTAGGACCACCTTAAATGGCATGCATTACCTTCTCTTTTATTAAAGCATCATAAATGGTGGGATCCAACTTCAGCTGTTTAGTTCCTTTGATGGTCTTTAGTCCAATGATGATGTGAGAAATACTTTTTCCATAGCCACCGGTTGTATTTTCAGTTTCCTCAGGAGAAAGCTCAGTCACCTGAAACAGAACAAAAACTATCATGCTTCAAAGCATGAAACATTCGTAGACTAATAAAAGCATACCACAAACATAACTGCTCAGTGAACTTAAAGTTAGTACTAAAAATGTATTATTAAAAGTTCTAAAACCAAAACGGCATGAAAAGGGAAGAGTTTGGAAAGTAAAGCTCAAAACCAACCTCTCCTTCATAAACCTCCTTGTTCTCTTTAACACGCAACCCTATAGCCCTTCGAAAGTTTTCCATGAGGACTTCAGTTTTCTTCACCTCTGATGAGTAAACCTCTGATCCAACCATTGGGCAAAATGGGACCTATAATTCAAGTGAAAATAAGATAACTATGATTAGATAAATGTTAAGTTAGCTAAAAGAAGCTGTAACAACTGGACAAGTCATACAGGTTCAACATTTTGTTCCAGTACAATAGTTTACAAACCAGTGACTTGAATTGCTCTGAAAAACTAAAGTAGATTCCTACTAATAGTTACTTGATCCAATTAAAGTAAAAGTTGTAGTTTTAAAGCATCAGTCTAAAGAAGCACTGCATACTAAATAACTGAACAAGTAACATCTGCAGGGATACGGAGTTCAAAGAAAGAGGATCCGTCGCTTGTCCAACTTCGACTAATTTTATACGCGGAGTCATAAACATACACAACTAGAAACGTGAAAATTACAAAAGAAGAAGATAACACAAGATCTTACCTTGCTTCCCAGCTCCTGAGATATCCCCAGAGCCAATGCCGTCTTACCGGTGCTGGGAGGCCCAGCAAGAAGAAGAGCCCTGCCGGCCATTTTCTTCTGCCGAATCATGTCCACCACCAATCCCGCCGCTTCCCTAGCCGCAACCTGCCCCACAAACCCGGCGGCCATGGGGATTGCATGACCGTTCGCCTGAAACGCAAGCCATGGTCACTGAAAGCCCATGAAATGGTTTTGATCAAAAAGGCAATCAAGAGAAACTAGAAGGAGCTAAAACCCTAAACCCTAAGCCGTTTTGTGGGGAGAGAGAGGTGGAGAGACGAGAGACTACGTCGAGACCGAGGCCTTTGATGTGGGTGTGAGTAGCTATCCGCTGCTTCTTGGTGGTCGATTGAACCTCTTCGATTCTCATTTCGACGGCCGAGAGCTCGCGCTCTGCTGTTCGCTCTCCTTGAGGTTCTCGAGTTGCACAAGCTTCTTCCTCAACCGGCAAGTTTCATTCCCGAGGTCAAGAGCGGGCTTTTTTAGGCCTTTGGCCCTGTTTGGCGCGAGAGGACTAATAAAATAATAATAATAATAAATAAATAAAATTAATTATTCTATATAAATTTTAATATAAAAAAAATATTATTTTATATTATATATTTAATAATTTTTAATTAAAAAATTAATTTTATTTTATACTCGATTCAAATATTTTAATTTAGAACGTAAAATAAAATATATATTTTTATTAAAAATCATTAAATATGTGAAGTAAAATAATATTTTTTTATATTAAAATTTATGTAAAATAATTAAAAAAAATTATTTATTATTATTATTATTTTTTAAATTAATATCACTATTCTGATTTGGTTCTCGCGCCAAACAGGGCCAAGCCTGCAGTCTACTTTACTCCGTCGCTCTAACCTAACCTAAAAACAAATTACATAACTAATAAATATCTAAAAAATAAAAAATAAATTAAAAAATATAACTGCCTTATATACAACCTTATTGGCCATATTTAGTTCAAGCTTTTTTTTAATAAAAAAAAATTTAAAATTAATAAAAAAAAATATTTTAATATTAAAAAGTACGTAAAATATAAAATAATTTTAATTTTAATATTTATATTTATATTAGAGATAAAATAAATTAATTTTTATAATTAAAATTTATGTTTCATAAAAAATTTACTTTAAACTAGATGAAGCAAATAATTAATTATAATATTCTCTTAAACAATTACACCAATATAATAAAGAAAATGTCACTAAATCTTCTACTAATTAATTTTTATTTATAGGTGAATGAAATAGCATAAAAATTTATATAACTAAAAATATTAAAAACAAATAACTAGAAATTAATTTCGTTAACTTGACAATCAGCTACGTGTTTATTAATTTTAGAAATAGCAGTACAATGAGCTACCTTCCCTAATGAAATACCATATAAAATAGCTGCAATAATAGATATCAATAACGAAAAATCCGTAATATACAAATAAATATTAGTACCTAAAGAGCATTCATAAATTAAAATATCAACAAAATAAAATGTACTCAAACACCATTGATAGCATATAATTAAAGAGTAATTACATTTAGGTTCTAGAGTTTTTTTAACATATTTTGCTGATTTTAACATTTAAGTTGTATTTAATAAAAAAAAATATGTTTAGTATTTATAAAAACTATGATCTAATGCAAAAAGAAATGTTGAAATTATAAACAGGAAATGATCAAATTTATATGAAATAGGAATATTTTCAATTTGGCTCATTTGTTAACAAATGGCTTACCTCAATTTAGGATTTAAGGTTTAGGGTTTAGAATTTAGGATTAGGGTTTAGGGTTTAGGATTTAAACTGCATTAATTCTCTCATTCTTCAGATGAACCTTTTCTCTTCGATTAAAAAAGGCCATGTTAGGCATATTATTTCTATTTTTACTCTGTGGTCCTTTTGGTGCTTTAGGAATGAGGCTAAATTTCGAGGCATTTTAGCTTCCACAGATAAAATTAAATGGTATATTTTTCAGCCCAGGTGTCTTATAGGGCCAAGCCCAATATATGTTAATGTTTATAAGGCCCAAGAAGAGGAGATTTCATAGAGCCCAGCCCATGGCCATAGAACCCAAGGCCTCAAGCCCAACCAACAATGAAAAGGCCCTACTAGGAAGCCCATAAGAAAGGGAAAGGAAGATGAGCCAAGCTGAGGCCCAGAAGTTGAGATAAGGGCAGATGGGCATAGGCCCAACAGAGACAAGATGAGTCAAGCCCAAACCAAGTGATGGTAAGTTTTAGCTGGGTCTAAAAATAATGTTGTAAATTTATAAGCCCATAATGGACTTACATTAGAGGCCCAAGGCTTACCATAGAGATTGAGCCCAACAAGTAGGCCCACTAAGAAGAAGAAGGCGCAGCATGATCCGATAAACCCGACATACATGCCCAAACAGAAATGCCCATTTGTATTGGAGCCCAGTGTGAGAAAGTAATTAGTTGGGCCAACAGCCCAAATAAGGCCAAATGGATAGAAGGTTGGGCCAGCGCAGAGGGTGCGGGCCCAAAGAAGAATCGCGGCCCACCAAGGGCGGGGCCACCGGCGGGAACAGCTGGAGGCCGCAGGAAGGCGGGAGATACGTGTCGCCCGAGAGGAAATATCGTTGATCCGGCGGCCAGCTTTCGGCCACGCGGAAACAGCGCCTGGGACTCAATGTGGCATACATGTCTGTTGACCACCCAGAATTCCAGTAGTCCAAACGCGGCTTCGACGAGTTTTCGGCAAGACTTCGACGCATTTTCGACGCGGCTCCGATGCATTTACGATGCAGCTGCGTGAAAGCCGCGTCGAAAACGCGTCGCCAATGCGTCGAAGCCGTGTCGCGAACTCGTCGCAAATGCGCCGAAGCCGCGTCGCAAATGCACCTCAAACGCGTCGAAGCCGCGTCGCTAACGCGTCGAAAACATGTCGCAAACACGCCGAAAACTCGTCGCAAACGCATTGAAACCTCGCGGAAAGTGCGTCGCAAACGTGCTGAAGATGCGTCGCAAACGCGCCCAAAATGCGTCGCAACCGTGTTGAAACCGCATCGCAAATGTGTGGAAAACGCGTTGCAAATGCGCCGAAAACGAGTCGAACAACACGTCAAAAGCATCGGAAATGTGTCGAAAATGCGTCGTTTTCGACGCGGCTTTGACATGTTTTCGATGCGACTTTCGACGTCGGAGCTGCGTCGAAAACGCTCCGAAAACTCGTCTCAACCGCACTGACAACGCGACGAAAACGGGTTTGGACTTGTCAGCTTTTTCCCAGGCGCTTTTTTCGGGTGCTAACAGCAAACCGCAGGATCGTCGGGATTTCCTCTTGGGGCAACACGTGTCTCCCGCTTCCTGCGGGCTCTAGCTGTTCCCGCAAGCGGCCCCGCCCATGGTGGGCCTCGCTTCTTCTTTGGGCCGGCACCCAGTGCACTGGCCCAACCTTCTGGCCATTTGGCCTTATTTGCCCTGTTGTCCCAACCATATCGTTGGGCATGTATGTTGGGCTTTATCGAATCATCCTACGCCTTCTTCTTCTTAGTGGGCCTACCTGTTGGGCTCATTCTCTATGGTAAGCCTTGGGCCTCTAATGTAAGTCCATTATGGACTTATAAATTTACAACATTATTTTTAGGCCCATCTAAAGCTTACCATCACTTGCTTTGGGCCCATCACAACTTCTGGGCCTTGGGCCCTATGGTGGGTCTGCTTGGCTCATCCTCCTTTCCCTTTCTTATGGGCTTCCTAGTAGGGCCTTTTTAATTGTTGGTTGGGCTTGAGGCCTTGGGTTCTATGACCATGAGTTGGGCTCTATGAAATCTCCTCTTCTTGGGCCTTATAAACATTAACATATATTGGGCCTAGCCATTTGGGCTTGGCTCTAAGACACCTCGGCTGAAATCTCTTAATCTTTATATTAGACTTGTTTTGTAATGGGCCTTTAGCCCAAATCTATCTTCTAATGGCATGTTTTGCCTATCATGTATTTTCCATGTACTGGGCCTTGGGCCGTTTTATCTTACCATGTAATGGCATGAGCATAAGTTGTTTGCTTTTTTGGCGGGTCGGGAGTCCGATGAATAATATCTCCCCTGTTTTTTTATTAAAAATAAAAAAAATAAAAAAATCCTAACTCCTAAAACTCGAAAATCCAAAAACCCTAAACCCTAAATCCCAAACCCTAAACCTCAAACCTCAAATCCTAAACACTTTCTGTAAGACATGATTCTTTTTGCTCTACTATCCTCTGTGTGATCTTGCCGATGGCCTCGCTTTATCCTACAGCTAGCTCGCCTTCCTCTGGTGCTGAACAGGGTGATGAGGGCCGAGGTGCAGATCGCTGCGCAGGGTAAACTCTTTCATCAACAGAATGAAGAGATAAAGGCAATAAAGGCTCAGCTAGAAGCAGAATTTTCTCAAAGGAATGCCCAACAAGAGGAGTTTCTATTATATGATTAAACAGGAAATTAGAGTTTCTATCAACTTATAATTTATATGTACAAATCATCTAAGCTAACGCTCTCTGAGTTTATCTTTAATTGAGACTACTACAATTTTCTCATAAATATACTTATTTCTGATCTTATCCTTTCACATTTACCTACTCATTCACTTTAGTATTTCTATTTCTGCGACATTAATTTTATTTACGTATTTCTGCTTTATAAGTCAGTATTCAGTGTCATATAACATCGCTCATCTTATAATTATTTAATAAAAATTATTTTTAACTTTGAGTAAACTTTTTTATTACACAATACTATGTGATATATATTTAAATCAGAATTTAATATTTAAATTTTTATGCGACATCTATATAAAAGCCTTTTATTATTATTATTTTTTTAAATAGTCGTAAGCAAAAATTTGGTATTCCTTGGTGAAAAATTATCTACACTGAATGAGTTTTTTTTTTAATAATTTTTTTTTGTGCCTTATGTGTTTTATTTATCTTTTTTGAGATGATTTTCACATAAATTTTGTACTTCACATGCTTTGTTTTCAATTTCTTTGAATTAAATGAATTTCAAGAAATCTTTGTGAGTTCCGTTTTTAATTTTGTTCCTATATTAAATATATTAATTTCAGTAATTTTAATAATTTTAGTAGTTTCAAAATATTACAAATATGAAGTTTAAATTTGCCTCAAAAATTTAATTTATAAATAATTATTCTAAAAGCATGAGAATTTCGATCGAAACGAACCAGCATGTTGTGTATCGATTTTGACCGAAATTAAAATAAAACTGATAAAACTAATTAGTTTTGGAGAAAGGTAAAATCAGGTTTCAAAAATAAATTAATAAAATTTGAGGATTTCATTATATATATATTAATTTAACTCATAATTTACTAGTATGTGTATTATAAACAATTGTGTAAGGTAATTTTAGGTCTCATTTGGTTTAAGTTTTTTTTTGGATAAAAAAATTTAATTTATTTTTTAAAATTAATATTTAAAAATTTTATTTTAATATTAGAAAATATATAAGATGTGAAATAAAGTTAAGAGCAAATTACACTTAGGCCCTTGAGTTTAAGATTTAATAACACATAGGTACAGATTTTTAAAATTATAACATTGAGGTATCTGAATTTTAATAAATTATCAAATGGGATTTTTAATTTTTTATTATTAATTTTTTTTTAAAATTACTATTATTACCATTATACGTGTGCGACCTGACGGCGGCTGCACGACAGCAAAAGGCCGCGGGGCCTTGTCCATGCGCGGGGATCGGAGGAGAGAGAGGGGAGGGGTATAATGGATTTTTTAAAAAAAAATTAATAATAAAAAATAAAAAAGAACTCATTTGATAATTTATTAAAACTCAAGGACCGATGTTATAACGTGGACATGTGCACTATTAAACTTTAAACTCAAGGACTTGGATTTAATTTACCCTAAAGTTAATTCTAGGATTTGTATTTGTGTTAGATATATAATAAAATTGATTTTTACAGTTAAAATTTGTGTTGAGCTAAAAAAATTTTAAACCAAAAAAAGCCTAGTGTAACATAATTTATACACATAAATAGGTAATGGTGATTTATAGAAATCAAGTTATAATATTTTAGATGAATTTATTCTATTATGTCTTTTTACATATATAATTTTTATTTAAATAAAAAAAGATTTATAGCTAGGTAAATTAAATAAAAAAAATAAGAACAAAAAAAACCAATAAATTAGCCATAAAATTGGCCCAAGGTAAATTAGAAACTTTATATCAAATTTTTATTTTTATTTTTATTTTTTATGGTGACTACCTTTTTTTCACTACAACACAAAAGGAAACTGATTTTCAGAAGGAAACTGGCTTGAAAAATGAAAATATCATGTTATTATAATTTCATATAGTTGTCTCTTTGGCGCAAGGACCAAAATAGGATCAAAACAGGACTAAAACAGGACCAAAATAGTACTAGTTTAAAAAATAACAATAATAATAATAAATAAATTATTTTAATTATTCTACATAAATTTTAATATAAAAAATAATATTTTCTTCACATACTTAATAATTTTTAATAAAAATATAATTTATTTCAAATCTTAGATCAAAACATTCGATTTGAATATTTTGGTCTAGAATGTAAAATAAAGTTGATATTTTTATTTTAAATTATTGAATATGTAAAGTAAAATAATATTTTTTATATTTGAATTTGTGTAGAATGATTTAAAAAATTTATTTATTATTATTGTTGTTTTTTAAATTAGTACTATTTTGGTCCTGTTTTGGTCCTTGCGCCAAACAGAGCCAAATGATTAGATTCTGATAATTTGAATTTATGCATTTGCATATAATTTTTTCAAAAAATAATGTTTATGATATGATTAGTCATTTTTTTTTATAATTTAAATTTTCTGATTCAATAGATTAGGTTATTTTTCAGCATTGTTTTTAATAACAAAATGAAGCAAGTATTATACAAATTTGCTCCAATACTAAATCCGTAGTACATATATGACGATGGTTGTTAGGGGTTCTAATTGTGTCATGGTGTTGACGAGAATCCAACTCAAGCTCCACTTCAAGGAGGATCGGACCGACTAGCCTAGTAAAATTGGATGACCGAAGTAAAGGGACCATCTGATCCCCAAATACGAACCATCCGATCCCCAAATACGAACCATCCGATCCTACCAATGTAGAACATAACCCACTAACTCATTTTTCTACTATTACATACTACTTTCGTGGAATGCGAATCTTATTAAGAAACTGAAAGAAAATGAAACCTTCAAAATCTCACAGAAGGAAGGCTGGAGAGAAATTCAAACAATAAGGCACAGAACTCTGCAATATTACATACAAGAGTACACTTATTCCTACAAAAATCGTAGCACTAATCACCAAATATGCATGGATCTCAAAGAAATAAATAGAAAACAGAAGAAGAATAGTTCATGTGACATAGTGAACACCAGCAATTAATACCTTCTCCTCTGCCAGTTCCTTCTCAAAACGACGCCGAAATCCGCGGCGGAGACGGCCAGAACTGCGCATTCCTCACCTTTGAAATGCTGCTCAGGACTCCCAGCGGCGTCACATTCCCAACCACAGTCACCTTCTTCTTTGCCATGTCTATGTTGAATGAAGTAACACCTGTGCAAGATTTAGCATCACAGTAACTAAAAGTAGATGAAAAAATCACAGTTTTTGTGCTTGAAATCACAAAAAAGATGTTGATTTACTTGTCTTAAAGAGAAATTATTTGTGGAGAAATATTAGAACTGTTTAATGAAATACTGTATGTATTGCTTCAGTGCCTTTTACTACATAGAATTTCCAGATTATGCTTCAAGATACAGATAAAATGAGCAATATGAGCAGAGAAATATTTCAATGCGGTCCCATCAGAAAATTAAGCAGCTGGGCAGCAGAGAAATATTATGCTTCTGAAATCAATAGCCCAGGCAAAGTTTTGGTGATCAATCCACAATTATTTTGCAAAAATTGGAAGCAGGAATTAAAAGCTCCAGCTGAAATAATGAAAAGAGTAAACTGCATTTGAGCGTAATCTACCCTCCTCCTCCCAAAGATGGTTATTTTTGTTAATTGAGCAACTAAAAATCTATAGTACGTGAATGAAAACAGTTCAAATGGATAACATGAAAATAAATTAGAAAACTCAAAAACCTGCAAGAAATCAAAATTAGCAGGAAAGGATAAATGTGTAATGATTCAAAAACTATGGACCAAGATGAATGGCATACCAAACATTAGAGAATAGATGTATCCAGTTAATAGCTTCAAAGAGAGATTAAAAAAGGATAAAAAGAGTTATTGGAAAACATTGCAAGCAGAACCAATTTTCAAAATGATAGATTATTTCTTAAACAAAATTAATGTTAAATATAGTTTGAAATATGTATATTTTTTTAACTACATGACATTTTTATAGATACAGCTATACTTCACCAATAAGATAAATGTTTGCTTTCCGATAATAAAAATGTATAACTTGTCTCTCGAATATAATATATAGTAAAATTGAGTATGAGATTTTTCGTGGGTATACTTTTAAATGAGGTAAAAAATATCTTGATGTGTTTTAAGATTCGAAAAATATTCCAAAAAATATAATTTTATTTAAGAATATATGCAGGATGTAAAATAAAGTTAGTAATTTGTTTTAAAATTTATACAATATATAAAATAGAATAGATTTTAATATTTAAGTTTATGCAGAATTTAAAATGCGATTAGTTAACATAAAAATTTGTATATGATGTAAACTATAAGATTATTTTTTATGCAAGTTAAAGTTAACGTGAATAAAATATATGATTATTTAAAAAAAGTAAAAAATAAAGCATTTTGCATAAATTTTCAACTAAATTTTCCTTTTTTTACCTTGTTTAATGCAAGCTAAAAACAATATCCCAAATTTTATTTTATCAATATTTTAAATTTATCAAAAATTTTGATGATTTTATTTAACATCTAACATTAAAAATTAATTTTATGTCACTTTAACACAAATTTTAATATTAATAGACTTTAACAAAAAAATAAAGAAGGAAGCCCGGACCTTTCATCTTCGATATATGCTTCCTGACTTTACCTTCGCATCCTTTGCAATGGAGAGAAACCCTCAAAACCACCACCTAGAAAGCAGTTCAAACAAAACCCCAAATCGAAAATTTCAAATCCTGCAAAAAATCTGCAAATCTCCAAATTCAACTAAAACACAAACCTGGTTTTCTTTCCCTTCGGCATAAGATGAATCCGGATCTTCTATTTCCCCTTTCTTCTCGATCGCATTATGAGAACAATCGCTCTCAGCCGGAACCGTATCCCTAGAGGAATCGAGCTCCGAGATGACATTGGAGCAGGGATTACTGTTCAGAAGGCAGCGAGAAGAACCGGCCGGGCTCGATGAATCGATGCTTTGATTCTCTGAGCTCATCCTGCTGCTCTGGTCGCAGGGATTCGGAGTTAAGGGGATTTGGTAGATTGGATTAGAAACCCTCGATCTTCTTGTGTTGTCCCTCCGGTGGATGTCGGCGGCTCTGCCGATGCTCGGCCGGACCATCGACCGCCGCTCGATGCTTGTGCAGACGGCGGCGGACGCCGGCGATGCGCAGGAAAGGTTGGATCCCTTTGTGTCCTTGAAGAGCAGCGAAGCCATGGGTAATAGTGGAGAATGGCATCAAAATGTGTGTGATAGAGAGAGAGGCCTTGGTGGACTTTTAAAATTTTGGTTTAAACAAATTTTATTTTATTTTATTTTATTTTAAATAAATTTCATATGAACCCTATAGGTAGCCTGTCAATAGATCGGATCATGACTCGATCCGATTAAATTCCCAAATAAATTTTTTTTTATCCGTCAATTCACCTCGTTTACTGACCCGATCCATTTACAAATAAATGGAACAGATATGGATCACCATTGACCCGACTAGTTTAAAATCTGATCCGTTTATGTAATCTAATTTGTAGTTCATACAGGGATATATTATGACTAATAATCTTTTTGTTGGAAGGCTCAAGTAAAATAGTGTCACTATAATTAATTAATAAATTTTTTTTACATATTATATTAGTAGATTATAATTTATAGTGCTCAGTTTATATTTCACAATATATATGTATATATATTACAAATACTGATTTTTATATTAAAATATTTAATTAATTTTAAAAAATATAATATTTTTTTTTATTTTATTTCTAATAAATTTAATATTATTTTAAATTTGATTATGAAAATTACTTAAAAATAACTACTTTTATTGTAAATGGATTCAATCAGAAAACCCGAGTTCCGAACCGATTCAATTTCCGACCTGAGAGAATATGGATCGACCATGACCCGATCCGATGTATAACCAGATCCGACATATATGAATTTGGATCTAGGTCGAAGTCAACCTGATCTGAATTCGATCCGTTGACAGGGCTACTTATAGGACATTATAATTTGATCTCATTTTTTTAAAAATTTTAATTTAAATTACTAAAATGACAAAAAAAAATTATCATTTTAGCCTTAATTAAAATTTGTCAAATATTAGAAATTGAAGCACCAATTTAATAAACCTTGTCAATTTTGCTCACGTGAAAATTAATATTTACCACAACGACAATTGACTATTTTGCCCTTTTTTACCTCCCGACAGCGCATTCATTTCAATGATCATTAAGTAAGGCTATTCTGTCTTTTTGTCAAAATGTAAGGACAAATCTGTCAGTATTCTCAAAAACCTCAAACTTCTTCTTCCAAATTAATTAAATTATTTCGTTCAATCAGCACGCCGCGTTACCACTGAGGCACCCAATCAATATGTGCTGCATATGCGTGCTGCCCCGCGCACAATGCCACATGCATGATAATTAGAATACAATATATTTTTTAATTTTATATTAATTTTATTTCACTTTAGTGAAATTTGTATATGAATGCACATTAAATAAAATTTAATTTAAAAAAATTATAAAAATTTAAAAAAATAATGATAAATAATATTTTTTTACTGTTGCACGCATGGCGCTGAGACTGCGTGCATACGTGGCACACGCTGATTGTTGCCTCACAAATGCAATACTTATAAAATGAAGATCACTCGTTAAGAGATTTAGTGGCATCTCTGTTCGCCTTTTTGTCGTATTAATTTAATTAAAAATTGTGGTTTAATTATTAGATTGAATGAAAGATAATGATGTTTTTTACATTGCTTTTGTTAAAAAATAATATGTAAAAATTCAACATAAATGTAAAAAAAATGTCATTAGGTAAAAAGTAATTCGTTAATTTCTATTTCGAATTAAAAATAAATGATGGACCCCACTTAACGGCTAGTATCCACCCGATGTACCCACGTGCGAAGGCACGTGACAGGGGACAGCGGCGGCAGGTCCTTGATGGCTAATATGCTTAATTAATTAATTAATTAATTAATTAGGTTGATTATAATTAGCACGCATGCAATTATGTGAATTTTAGTACCCTAAAACCCATCTAAATTATTATTTTAAGCTCCAAAATTCTGAATTTATGAGATTTTCTTCTAAAATTCAAAGATTATATATATAAATTTAGACTTTAAGGCCACTTTTGGTTCTAGAATTAAATTTTAGATTAGAAAAAAAAGTATCTTATAAATTTAATGAGAAAAAAATTTAATTTAATATTGAAAAGTGTGTAAAATGTGAAATAAAGTTAATTTTAATGTTCATATTTATGTTGAATATTAAATAAATTTAATTTTTATAATTAAAATTTGTATTAGACTTGAATAAAAGACCGAACCATAAGGCTTGTTTGATAAAAGAATAAAAATAATAATTTGGTTGAATTTTTCATTTATTTTTGAAATAAAATAAATGAGTTATATTAAAAATTATGTTGATTATAAAATAAAATTAATTAATTTATTGAGTATTATATTATGTGTGAAATAAAAAAATTATTTAATATTGAAATTTCTGTAGGATAGATATAAAATAATTTTTTAATTTTTTTTAAAAATAAATTTAAAATTTTAATTATGAATTTTATCCTGTTATCAAACAGAGCCCAACGAGTAATTTAAACCGAGTGAGAGTTTTGAGAAAAATGTTTAAAATGTGATATGAAAGTTCATAAAAATAAAAACAAAAGTTTATTTTTTTTAAAATTAACATGCAAAAAATTGTCAAAAATAATATTTCTAAAATTCTTTTAAAAAAATCTATGGAAGGCATCCAAAGCCATTCATTGAATGGTGCCACGTGGCACAATAATGGCATTTAATATGCACATTTATGGGATGAACCGTTTATTTTGGTTTCTAGCATGTTCTATTAATATGTTTCACTATTGAAAAAAAAAATTAAAAAAATAACAAAAAAATGTTTTACTATTGAAGTTCAATTTTTTTTTTTTTTACCATAAAAAATTTCAAAATTTTCTATCTATTTCTGGTCTCACGAGACCAAGTAAAAAATTTGTGAACTCTAATTTGCAATTGAAACACTAAAAAATTTGATATTTATGTCCAACATTGTTAATATAGATGGAAGATCGAAATCGAGTCGATCTAAATAAGCCGACTAACGAGCCAAAAGTTTGGATCGGTAATAATTTTCAGCCGAGGTAGGCTTGACTCGATCCAGCTCGAAATCGGCTCGAATTAAAATATATTATAACACATTTGAGTTAAAACTTAATCAAAATCTATTTGAAAAAAAAATATTCTGTTAGTAAATCATTAAAATTATATTTTTACTCTTAATGGTACATATTTTTCTCTTCCTCAATACTACACTAAAGCGTTGATTTGTCCTAAAATCAATTCACGTCGCGGATGTCTCCTTCCTTTGCCACCACCTAAACAAGGTTTTAGGATTTTCACTCAAAATATATTTAAATATCCTTAAAATAATATGATGAACGACTCAGTTTTTTGTAATCTAATAATAGTTAGGTTATTAAAAAATTATGATTACTTATTATAATAAAAATAAGTTAAAATGTGTGTACGTAAGATTTTATAATGTTTTGAGTGTGCATAGCGTAATTAACTAAGAATGGATGGGTAAGACATAAATAAAACTAAATTGTGTGGCATGTAAGTAATTATCCCTATAATATATATATATATATATTATAAACTAAGCCTCGAGCCGGCTCGAGATCGGCTCAAAAAAAATTGAGATTTCTCGATAATGAATCGAAATCAACTCGAAGTCGATTGGAATCGACTCGAGCCAACTCGAAGTCGAACTCAATCGAGTTCGAGTCGATTTCGAGATGATCGAAATGCGCTTGATCCGATTTTGAGCTGGTATCAGCTCGGCTCGAATTACGGCCCTAATCATACCTAAATATGCCAAACTAGGATAAATTACAACTGGGTCATTTAGATTGGGATTCTATCGCAAATAGGTCTCAAAAATTTAATACAGATAAACAGAGAAGAATGTGCGGTCGCTCTCATCAATTGTTTTTTCAGTTAAATCCCGTATAATGAATTAAAATCCATAATTTAATTTTAAATTTTTGTGTTTTCAAGAGATATATTCGTTTGTGCTAAATTACATTTTTTTTTTAAAAAAAACATTGTTTGACACGTTAGCATTAAGAAAAAATTTATCGAATTTAAGTCATTTTTAATTACAATTAGTATACATGTTTGAAATTATTTGCAAAACTTAAGAACTCCGTTGAAATTTTCCCGACATCTGTAAATAAGTTATGAAAAAATGTTTCATGTAGTTAATTAGGATAGTTGAAGATAATATTTTTGAATTTGGTGTGTTATAGATGTAAATTATATATATATTTGGGGTGTTTAATATATAAAAAAATGAAAAATCATGAGCTATGATATAAATTCCTACATGTGACATGGCCCATCACAACTTTATGTTTATTTTGCAATTATATTGACTTAAATGCTCAACAACCTTAATTCATTTATTTTAGGATAAATTACATCCAAGTCCCTGAATTTAACGCTTAATAACGCACAAATTCATGTTTTTAAAATTATAACATCAGGTCTCTGAGTTTTAATAGATTATCAAATAATTTTTTTTTATTTTTTTATTATTAATTTTTTTTTTAAATTACCATTATACCCCTTTTCCTCTCTCTCTCCTCTTGAGAGGGGACAGGAAGGAGAGAGAGGGAGAGGGTATAATGATAATTTTAAAAAAATAATAATAAAAAATAAAAAAAATCTCGATATTATAATATAAATCTGTACATTATTAAGCCTTAAACTCAAAGATCGGGGTATAATTTACCCTTTATTTTATTTGAAAAAAAAGAAAATTTTGATTGTTGAAGGAAAAATTTCTATTATTTGAAGTAGCATAATTTAGATCTAGCTTGATTAAATCACATCACATAAGTAGAGGTAGTTAAAACATTAATTTTACGAGAAAAATCAGTATTGTAAAGACTGAATCAGACCACCCGACCTAATTGATTGCAAACTAATGCGTTATCTAATATAATTCGATATCAAAATTAGGTTGCATATTAGGCTAAATAAAATTATAATAAATTAATCCTTTGTAATAAATAAATTTATTATTATAAATATTAATACTATTTTTAATATTACTCTCATAAATTTTTTTAAAAAATAGTGATTTTTTAGTTCAACCAGTACAATGACTGATCTAACTAATCCGAACATAAACCAAACAGTAGACAAGTTATTAATTCGATCTGATTTTTATAACATTAAGAAAAGTGCCACATTTTGGAAAAATCGTAGTTACTATAGACGAGTAGTGAAATTTATATAAAGGAATATGAAAAGGTATCTACTCGACTTTCTTTTCTCGAATAAAAAACTTTATGCACGAGGAAAAAAGAGGTCGCTCTAATATTTTTAGGTGAATTCCCAAGTGTGACATAAGAAGTGTATAAAATTTCAAGACATATGATTGATATCCAAGAAATAATTACAAATAATCGATTACAAATAAAAAAATAAATTTTCATCCACATGAAATTTTAAATTCATTACAATATTTTTATTTGAAGAAGTACAAGAAAAATATCACAGCATCATAAATTACACAAATTAGCTACCGATTCGAAAGCCGAAATGCCAGCCTACAAAGTAGAGGACAATCACGCTAATATGCTTAACAATCTACAAGCAACTCGGCGCTCTAAAAACTCATTTGTGCTAAAATTTTCGGGTTTAGAGCCCTCAACTCTTAAGAGCAAAGCTAAACATTTTGGCCTTATTTGGTTCGTATATGCAAAGAAAAAGATCTTATGATTCTTATGTCAACAAAAAAAAGAACATATTGCAGGTTGATTACACAGAACAAGACTACTAAAAAAAAACTCATAAATTTTAAAGAAGCCAGAAAGAAGCCAACTTTGTTGATAAGTTATAAATAATAGGAACTAGCTTTTTTTTAAAAAAAAATTATTCTTAAATATAAATCTTGAGTTATTAAATAAAGTTTTTAAGAAGTATCATACCTGTATTACATCATGAATAAAAGTATTTTAATTTTTCATTCACACTACAAATCAAGAGTAAATTTTATAAAATTATAATAAGACCAGCGATGACATATGGTGCTGAATGCTGGCCCGCAAAGAGAAAATATACAAATAAAATAAATGTTGCAGAAATGGGGATGCTAAGGTGGATGTGTGGATATATACGAAAAGATAGAATGAGAAATGAGTATATCCGAAAAAAAATTAGTGTAGCACCAATTGAGGATAAAGTTAGAGAAAGTCGACTTAGATGGTTTGGACATATAAATCGAAGGCCGATTGAAACTCCAGTTAGAAAATTTGAGTTATTAGATCTTGCCCATGTACAAAGAGGAAGAGGGAGACCAAAAAAGACTGACAAGAAACTATAAGAAGTGATCTTAATTACTTAGACTTAGATATGAATTTGGTAATTGATAGAGCGCAATGAAAATAAAGGATTCATGTAGCCGACCCACCTAGTGGGATTAAGGCTTAGTGGTTGTTGTTGTTGTTGTTGTTGTTGTTTTACTACAATATGAATAGAAACTTTTCTGATATTTGCCATCTGCTATGAAAGAATGACTGAAGTTGTTATCATTACAAAATTCTTTGAGAAGGTGGGGTCGGCTACATGAATCCTTTGTTTCCATTGCGCTCTATCAGTAATTAAATTCTTATCTAAGTTTAAGTAACTAAAATCACTCCTTATAGTTTCTTGTCATGTCTTCTTTGGTCTCCCTCTTCCTCTTTGTACATGGGCAAAATCCAATCACTTAATTTTCCTAACTGGAGCTCCAATCGGCCTACGATTTAGATGTCCAAACCATCTAAGCCGACTTTCTCTAAGTTTATCCTCAATTGGTGCAACACCAACTTTCTTTCAGATATACTCATTTCTCATTCTATCCTTTCGTGTATATCCACACATCCACCTTAACATTCTCATTTCTGCAATATTTATTTTATTTGTATGTTTCCTCTTTGCAGGCCAGCATTCTGCACCATATATCATCGCTGGTCTTACTACAGTTTTATAAAATTTATCCTTAATTCTGAATGGATTTTTCTATCGCACAACACACCAGAAGCATTTCTCCATTTTACCCATCCTGCTTGAATCCTGCTAATAACGTCNCTGTAATAGGAAAATCCTTAGTCAAACCTCCTTGTGTCCGAACACAGGTAACAACTCCTTCATGCATGTCTTTAATAACTAGAATATAAGCAGTGCAAATCTCTTTCTTTTCTAAAACTCTCCAAAGTACTTCTCTTGAGACTTTATCATAAGCTTTTTCCAAATCAATAAAAACCAAATGTAGGTTTTCCTTTCTCTCCTTAAATTTCTCTATTAAACTTCTTAATAAATGAATGGCTTCTATAGTAGATCTACCTGGCATAAAACCAAATTGATTCTCTGATACCTTAGTATTATAGCGTAACCTTTGTTCGATCACCCTCTCCCAAAATTTTAAAGTATGACTCATTAATTTAATTCCTCTATAATTGGCACAATTTTGTACATCGCCTTTATTTTTATAAATAGGTACTAATATACTAAAACATCCGAACAAAAAAAAAAACAATGTATGATGTCAAAACGACATTGCTTAATGGTGTAGAATCAAAAATAATGTTTGGTTCACCTTTAGCAATGTTGAGGAAACTGGCAACAAAAACACCACAGCAAATCTGATTTCCAATTGACTACACATGAGAAGATTTAATGTAATTAATTTAGAACTCAAGTGGGAATATGAATTATGAGGGGGTGGCAAATTCACATCGATGGGTTAACCAATAGCTGAAACTATAGCGATTTCGCATCCTTCAAACAGTGATTGAAGGAATTTATCGTAATAGCAAAAAAAATTGCTTGCATCCTTGGAAGTACTCAAGTATTTTTATATCTCTACAACAAATTCATTAACTAACACAGATAGAAACTAATACAAAAAATTTTAGGTCACAATGCAATAAATGGATATCAAGGAATGATTCTGTTAGAATGGAGAACAAGACTAAGGGGGCGTTTGGTTCAATGTTATCTTGATGTTATGTTATGTTATCTAGAGAAAGTAATTGTTTGGTTTAATGACATCTACAAAAAATCTTCTATTAGATTATAAAATTATTAGTCAAAAGATGACATCTAGATGTCATGACATCTACATTACATAACATAACACTAAGATAACATCGAACCAAACGCCCTCTAAATACTATCTAACTCACACACATAAATATTCATATTCATGTGAATAAATTTATTCACAGAAATCCCAAAACAATACTAGCCTAGATGATGTTTGCGAACACAATGCCCTTGGGAATGACAAGTTCAAATTTTAGATAATTTGTGTTTTTTTCTCTCTATTCGGTCGATTACATGCGGAGGAAAAGGAGAGGCATCGACAGAGATATGAAGACAAAATAAAGATTAGAGAGAAGATAAAAACATAGGTGATGTAGAAAGAAAAGAGTATAATATGAAAATCTAATTTAGGGGGCGTTTGTTTCGTTGTTATTTTAGTGTTGTGTTATGTAATTTAGATGTCATCTTTTGACTAATAATTTTATAATCTAATTGAAGATTATTTATAGATGTCATTAAATCAAACAATTATTTTCTGTAAATAACATAACAGAACATCAAGATAACATTGAACCAAACGCCCCCTTAAACACATTCAATTTGACAAATTATATTGATGAAAGAAATTAAATTCTACAAATTAAATCATTCTAACATTAAAAAAAATGGATTATTATCAATATGAAAATTTTAAATTAGATTCTGGCATTGTTTAAATTCAACTAAGGTATAGTGTTCACCATTAAATAAAAGTTTCCAAAATTAAATCCAATGGTAATTGTCTTTCGATTGAATTTTTATCTCTTAATTTAGGACTTAAATTAGACAACTCATTTAACTAGAATTAAAAGAAAATATTTCATTTGGAATGAAAACTTTACCTCGATAAAAAAATGTCAGATTTTGTACCAATTTTACCTGAGAGGACACATTTACAATAGACAAACTGGGCTCGAAGGTTGAAAGGTGGCAGTCTGCACGCTCAACCCGATCAACACAAACTATCAACCATATATAACCAATTAGCTTAGTGGGCAAACTCTTTTGTAAGTGTGAAAGCTAGGTAATCTTCAAAGCATTATTACTGAATGATCACTTGAAAGTTGAACCTATACACACACAGGCATAACAGCAAAGAAGCTCATCAAGGAAAGAAGCCAAGTTTCATGGTCAATGTAAATTTTATTTCCATGGTGAATGATCTGAATGATGGTGGATATACCAACAGTTAAGAGTCAGGCCTAACCTAGGTTAACTTACGTTCAATCCCAGCAAGATATATGAAAACTTTCTGAGATTTCCTGCTAAATGTTCTGTTTCAGGCCAACCGCAAAGTCATTCTATGCAGAACATTGTTTTTTTTTATTATTATTTTTTGAAATTCATGGTCTTTATCGCGGCCTGTTGCCTAATGTACATAACGATCCTAAGGTCATATCTAGTGATGCTGACCACCTAGACAGTCTATTTCAATTGAGCTGTAAAACTGGCTGAGGCTCAATGTATTGGCTATCTATTGAAGTAGGCCATATTGGTAGATTCGTTTTTGAAACTGGCCAAGAGAAGAAGCTGACCTTATGTAACTACAACGACTAACTGTCACCCACGTCTTTTCAAAGGACAACAAACATCCTTTGCCCATAACCTTTGTTTCCTTGTCTCCACCTAACCATGTCCTTGCCCTCTTCTTATTAGACAAAGAAAACTTATCCCAAGAAATATCTTCATCAAAAAGTTCAAATCCTTGTCCTATTATAGGAAGATGAACGTAAATTCTTTTTAAATTTACTCTAAAGTTACAACCCTCAACAAGAGTGAAGCATAGCATTCTGCTGGCATTTAACTCATTTTCAACAATCTCTAGATCGAACTTGGATCGAAACCAGTCCATACAACAAATAAGGTGAGAAATTCAGTATTTCCATCATCAAGAGCTTCATATACAAATCATGAATGACGAGTCAGGAGAAATGTGCTTAAAACTGATATAGAACTTGAAATATCGACACAATAGATCAAAGTAGTAAGTGGAATCAACCAAGAAGTTGTTTGTAAGGCTTCTCACCAAGCTTACTTTCCCGCCAGCATTCCCCTCAATTTGAACTAAGCAACGAAAGTAGCCAAATTTTCAAGTCATTTGCATAAAGAACAGGTTAAACAAGCCCTAGCTGATCTCTAATCAGGTCCAAAATAAGTTCATCCACTTGATCTTCCTCCAGCATCCACTCAGTCTCTCTTCCAATCACATTTAACATCACCCAAACCTAACCACTTATCACTTTATGTCAAAAACCTTCTGCTTAATTTTACCCAACTTAACTCTCTCCCTTGCCAGCTCAACATTTTTCAAGACTCCTTGACTAATCTACCATGATTACTGTTATAACAAGGAATGGCCAAGTCATCACAGCTGTACATGTGGCAAGATCAAGAAATGAAGGCTAAACTCTGATCGACTCGAACAGTAATCCAAACAGCAACCCAAACAACATTGCCAAAAAAAGACTTTGAATAAAGGTCCCCATGAGTGGCATCTAGTTCAAAAAACTAACGATGACTTCTGAAACAAGATGCTTCAAGATCCCATAAAAGTTTGACAAAGCCACTCAGATCTCCTCCAGATCACTCAAAAGCAGTGCCATGGCAGCTAGATATCTCAAAGCATGATGGAGCATGGTATTTAACATCATTCTATCTTCTCTTGCCCTATCTACAAAAAGAAAAAATAAAGATATACAAAGGATCATCCTTCCCCCTATCCCCACCTCACTCTCTAGTGACTCTCAAGCTCTCCAATCTTCCTTCAGCCTGTTGCTCGACTACTCACTCTAGCTACAAGAGATGCTCAACATGTCACTCCTCCCATATAGTATTTTCAATTTACACTTTGTAATTGCCCCTTTTTACACAACTCGTTTTGCTTAATAGATTTAATTCCTCAAGTTTGAAGTCGTGTTTTTCACTCCGGCTATCAAATTTTCACAAAGAACCATTTTTTTCCTTTTCAATTTCCCGGCCATCTTGACAAAAATTTTCATCAACAAATTTGGTGCTCTCGCATAGGACAATCCTTTGAATTCTCTTGTGGAAAACCTTCTAAGTCATTCCCTTCACTTACAATGAGTTTCCTTATTGATGGCTAACACACTAAAAGGTGAATTCACTTCACCAGCTATCAACCTTCCCAACACTTCAACTCCAATCATCAAACCTCCCACATGTAACCCTCTGGTCACTAATACCAGCAAGTCTTAGTGCAATGGCCATTGTTGACCAATTTTTAGACACTACCACGAACACTTTGGCCTAGATAACACAAACCATGACTACTTTCAAGAATATGATTCCTACTCTACAAGAAGACCCATAAATTGATCCCCAATTGCAACCACCACAAACTCCACTACAACCTAACTATACCTCGTCGAAACCACTGGTCCCAAGAAGCACAGTGAAAACCCCAACCCATCAATATAACATCCCACCTCCCACCGAACTATGGTTAGTCTTACAGAGATCGGCAAATACACTGAGGTGGAGAGCCATTGATGCAACCCCAGCTTCAATGGCAGTAGATGACGGCGACACCTACCCGGAGGATAACGGATCTGATGGAGCCAATGTTGAGGAGCTGCAAAAGGGATCACCAAGGGCAGTGGAGGAGCCGGAGAACGACGAGGTTGGCGGAGCGGAAGTTGCAGAGCCACGACGAACAGCAAGGAGCAAAATGAAGCCGGTATGGTGGAAAGATTTCTCCTTTGATCTGTAGAGGAAAAGGCACAAGAAGCTTCTGGATTTGCATCAGCCCTTAAATAATAAAATGGTGGTGTTAGGTGTGCCATGGAACCCAATAGATTGTTATGAGTCTAAAAGGTCAATTGCGTCATTGAGTTGTAATAGAGTCAAAGACCCAAAATTGTCATTTTACATGTTGTTGGGAATCACCAGCCATTAGGTTGGGCTACAAATAGCTAGGGAACGGGAATTGTTGTTTTTCATGGAAATTGATAGATAAAAGTATCTTCTTCTCTCTTTCCCAGGCTCCTCCTTTCTCCCCTCCATCTCCTTCTGTCTTCTCTCTCTATCATTTCAATTGCAGGTAGCTGAGCAGTTGCAGATCCTATCATTTGGTTCCGTTGCCGGGACACACTAATGGCGGATGGTACGCGATCCACAACTAGGGCAGTCGATGAGTGCTTATTCAAATTAGCCAATCATGAAGAGCAATTACAGTCCCTCGGCAATGTATTGAAGGAAATTAACATGCGGATGGCAGTGATGGATGCCAAATTGGAGCAGATGAACAAAAATAGGAATCAAGTTTTTGGTTCCGTTGCAAAAAATAAGGCGCAAACAGAAGAGAACGATATCAAACAAGGTACGCAATGGCTAATGGGGGAAAATCCTTTTCGATCTGTTAAGATGAAGGTACCTCGATTCTCCAAGGGAAACCCAGAGGTGTGGATTAGGAAAGTAGAGCAGTTTTATGGATTTCACCAACTTACCGATGAAGAGAAGCTAATGCTAACATCATTTCACCTGGATGATGAAGGTGAGGAATGGTTCCACTGGATGCAAACAAATCATAAATTATCTACCTGGTCAGAATTCTTGCAGTCACTACGGAACAGATTCGGACCGTCAGAGTACCGAGATCTTCGAGGGGAAATAGCCAAGCTAACGCAGACTGGAACAGTAACAGAGTATCAGCATAAGTTTGAGCGATTATCCAACTTGATCACTGGAATGGATGAAGACTTCATGCAGAGCTGTTTCGAATCTGGATTGAGACCAGACATCTGGAAAGAGGTAAGAATGCACCGCCCTAAATCACTGTTGCAAGCAACCGAGTTAGCTAAACTAGTAGAAGATAAAAATAGCGATTACAAAAGAGGGCACAATGAGCAGAAAACTTCTGGTGCTATACTTATTAATCCCAAACCAATGCCACCATTACTCCCAACCCCTACTAATCCAACAGCCAATCTAGGCCCAAGTAAGAAAATATTACCAATAAAGAGATTGACCCCAACAGAGATGATGGAAAAAAGAGAGAAAGGTTTATGCTATAGTTGTGATGAGAAATTCCATAAGAATCATATATGCAAGGCAAGGATGTATGTTCTAATGGTCACCAACGAGGATGAAGATGCACAACATGGGAACTCACCTCCAATGGAAGAAGAGCCGCAGAAGGAATTAAGGGAAGAGCTATATGAGATTAGCTTACATGCATTAGCAGGGCAGCCATCAACTAGGACATTGCGGATGAAAGGAAACCTGAAATCAGCGGAAGTGCAAGTATTAATCGATGGAGGTTCAACTCATAATTTTATACAACCCAAATTGGTTCAGCGCCTGGGTTTGGAAGTAATCGCAACAAACCATTTTAAAGTAACAGTGGGAAGCGGAGAAACCTTGGCCTGCACAGGAAAATGTCCGGAAGTGGAATTAGACTTGCAAGGATATAGATTTAAAATTGATTTTTATGTCTTACCAATTCAAGGTGCAGAGATAGTCCTGGGAGTGCAGTGGTTATCCCTACTTGGCGATGTTGTGACCAACTACAAAACATTAAAGATGGAGTTCAATTATTCAGGCCAACAAGTGAAACTACAAGGTGAAAAAAAAGTTAATAGTGAAGAGATACAACTACACCAACTAAGAAGGTTAGAAGCTCATGATGAAATAACATCTTGTTACCAACTCGTGGCATTGATCACAGAACCCATGCCTCAGTCTTCCACCTCAGATGGTATTCCGAGACAAATTCAGGAGCTCCTGGAAGAGTTTAAACATGTCTTTGAGTTGCCCAAACAACTACCGCCGCAAAGAGACAATGACCATCGAATACACCTCCAATCTGAATTTGCAACAATTAATGTAAGGCCTTACAGGTACCCACACTGCCAAAAATTTGAAATTGAGAAACTAGTTGAGGAAATGCTGGAATCTGGAGTGATTAGACCAAGCCATAGTCCGTTCTCCTCTCCAGTATTGTTAGTGAAGAAAAAAGATGGAACTTGGAGGTTCTGCGTAGACTATCGAGCCTTAAATCAAGCTACAGTCCCCCACCGATTTCCAATACCTACTGTAGATGAGATACTGGATGAACTATTTGGGACTACAATTTTTTCAAAAATGGATCTTAGAGCAGGCTACCATCAAATCCGGATGGCACCGCAGGATATACATAAGACCGCCTTCAGAACCCATCAAGGGCATTACGAATTTATGGTAATGCCATTTGGACTGTCGAACGCCCCTGCTACATTCCAAAGCACTATGAATGAGATGCTGAAACCATACTTAAGGAAATTCGCTACTGTATTTTTTGATGATATATTAGTGTATAGCAAGTCAATGGAGGAACATATAGTGCACCTGAGGGAGGTATTGAAGAGCTTAAGTGCTAACCATTTTTTTGTAAAACTCTCTAAATGCACATTTGGAAAATCATCAGTGGAATACCTTGGACATATAGTCGATGTTGAGGGTGTAAGGCCAGAGCGCAGCAAGGTTGAGGCAATTCAGACTTGGCAACCCCCAAAAACAGTAAAACAATTACGGGGATTTTTAGGGCTAACTGGATATTACCGGAGGTTTGTTAAAAGTTATGCACAGATAGCAGCCCCTCTCACTAATTTGTTACAAAGGAATGCATTTAATTGGACAAAAGAGGCCAACGAAGCCTTTGAAGCTCTCAAGGAAGCAGTAATGGAAGCTCCGATTTTATCCCTCCCAGATTTTAGCAAGCCTTTTACTGTTGAAACAGATGCCTCAGGAATAGGGATTGGAGCAGTATTGAGTCAAGAGAGGCACCCCATAGCCTTTTTCAGTAAGAAATTAAATCAAAAAATGCAACAGGCCTCCACCTATGTCCGAGAATTATTCGCCATCACAGAAGCAGTAGCTAAATGGCGGCAGTACTTACTAGGGGCAAAATTCACCATCAAGACAGACCAAAAAAGCATTCGTGAGCTCATGAATCAAGTTATTCAGACGCCGGAACAACAACAATTCCTAGTTAAGTTACTAGGGTATGATTACACAATCGAGTATCACCCTGGATCGAGTAATAAGGTAGTTGATGCATTATCAAGGAAACATGAAGAAGAAGGTACTGGAAAATATGCGGAACTGTTGGCTTTAAGTACAGTGATTCCTCAATTACTTAAAAGAGTAAGGATAGAAATCTTAGATGATCCTGATACTAGCAGAATTATTAAGGCTATTAGAGAGGGATCAGGGGAGAATGTGAACTATGCTTGGAAAGAAGGACTATTATACTTTAAAGGTAGAGTTGTGGTTCCATCTAACAGCAAGCTGATCAATCAAATACTGCAAGAATTTCATTCCAGTCCCGTAGGGGGGCATGGCGGTGTAAAGAAAACTCAACATAGAGTAGCTTCGCAGTATTACTGGGAAAACATGAAAAGAGACATTCAAGAGTATGTTCAGACGTGCCCAATTTGCCAAGCAACTAAATATCAACCCTTATGCCCAGCAGGACTCTTACAACCACTACCCACGCCGGCTGTAGTTTGGGATGACATCTCCATGGATTTCATTATTGGGTTACCACCATCTAGTAGCAAGACAGTGATTATGGTTGTAGTTGACCGCCTTTCAAAATACGCCCACTTCACAGCTTTATTGGGGAACTTCACAGCAAGTAAGGTCGCCAATGTTTTTGTAACAGAAATTTGCCGCCTGCATGGAATACCCAAATCAATAGTCACAGACCGGGATAAAATTTTCATGAGCCACTTTTGGAAAGAACTGTTCCGTTTAAGTGGAACCAAGTTGCATTTTAGTACATCTTATCATCCAGAAACAGATGGGCAGACTGAAGTTACTAACAGAGGGTTAGAACAATACCTACGATGCTTTACCATGGAGGCCCCAACCACTTGGCTCAAATGCTTACCATGGGCAGAATTCTCATATAATTCTTCGTATCACTCTGCTATTGGCCTTTCTCCATTTCAGGTCGTATACGGGCGGCTTCCACCACCCATCCATCCCTACGAAAGCGACTCCACCCCAATTGAAGCTGTAGACACCTTACTACTACAAAGAGATGCTATGCTGCGACAACTCAAAGAGAATCTCCACCGTACCAAGCACCGCATGAAGCAACAAGCTGACAAGAAAAGAAGAGATCTGCAATTTAAAGAAGGGGATCATGTTCTTGTAAAACTTCAACCATACCGCCAGATCTCATTAAAGCAACCAACCTACTCTAAACTCAGAAAAAGGTTCTATGGACCTTATGAAGTTCAGGAACGCATAGGAAAGGTTGCTTACCGGTTGGCCTTGCCTGAATATTCGCGCATACACCCCGTGTTTCATGTGTCCTTGCTCAAGCCATACAAACAAAGTTCTCGCTTTCACCCAACTCCATTACCTGAGGGACTTGCAGTTGGTCAACTGTTAGTGCAACCCTTGGCGATTCTCCGAAAGAGGACAGTCCAAAAGGGGGAAAGGTTGGAGGAAGAACTGCTGATTCAGTGGGAAGGTTGGAACCCAGAAGATTCCTCATGGATAACCACAAGAGAGTTTAGAAAGGTGTATCCTCAATTTGACCTTGAGGACAAGGTCAATCTCCCAAGGGGAAAGGAAATTGATGCAACCCCAGCTTCAATGGCAGTAGATGACGGCGACACCTACCCGGAGGATAACGGATCTGATGGAGCCAATGTTGAGGAGCTGCAAAAGGGATCACCAAGGGCAGTGGAGGAGCCGAAGAACGACGAGGTTGGCGGAGCGGAAGTTGCAGAGCCACGACGAACAGCAAGGAGCAAAATGAAGCCGGTATGGTGGAAAGATTTATCCTTTGATCTGTAGAGGAAAAGACACAAGAAGCTTCTGGATTTGCATCAGCCCTTAAATAATAAAATGGTGGTGTTAGGTGTGCCATGGAACCCAATAGATTGTTATGAGTCTAAAAGGTCAATTGCGTCATTGAGTTGTAATAGAGTCAAAGACCCAAAATTGTCATTTTACATGTTGTTGGGAATCACCAGCCATTAGGTTGGGCTACAAATAGTTAGGGAACGGGAATTGTTGTTTTTCATGGAAATTGATAGATAAAAGTATCTTCTTCTCTCTTTCCCAAGCTCCTCCTTTCTCCCCTCCATCTCCTTCTGTCTTCTCTCTCTATCATTTCAATTGCAGGTAGCTGAGTAGTTGCAGATCCTATCAGCCATCCAGAGTTCACTGAATATAATAAGAAAGCTGGCCTGACACAACATGTCAAGCAATTTGAAAATACTTCCAGGATATGTTATCCCAGTACAAATGCAAATCCTTCCACAATATTTTGACCAAATTAGCACTCAGTTTATTGAAATCCCAACAAGCTCAATCAAAATTTGTTGCGCCCATCCAACTTTCAAGTATAAAAAGACTTCAAGAAATTGGTCGTGCTTTTCCTATCAAATTAACCTACTAAGAAAGTTGTTAGTGCCAAGGATCCTAAGTTGCATCTCATTATCAATTCTTTTATGCAAACACATTCTAACACTATTGTATTAATATATATATATACACACACACACACACACATAGGAGTAATTCCATTCAGGTGCCTGAGGTAAATCCCTAATTCCACATTGGTCTATAAAACCTTTAATGGATTTCGTTAAGTTTGATGATTATGTTATAATTTTAAAAAATAAATATATATTTAAGTATTACAAATATATTTAAATATTTTCAATTGTTATTCTAAACCTCAATATTTATTCTTTCTCTATATTCTAAGCCACGAGAGTAATTTTGAATACTTAAAAATATTAATCTTTTTAAATAATAATTTAATCATCAAACTTAACAGAATCGATCAAAAAGGATTCATGTGGAAAACAATTTGAGTAGGAGAGACCTAGATGGCATGTTTTTATTTTTTATTTTTGTGGGCCTACATGAAATTGAGAGTCTATCTTAAGAGCTTAGATAGAATTACCCCTAATATATGTGTGTGTGTATAGATAGAATTACCCCTAATATATATACATGTAGACACACACACATACTTGTATTCTAAATGTGTGACTTGCTTTGCTTTAGTGCTCTCTCTTTCTTTTTTTGATGATTAGCAAATGAGAAGAAGTTATAGGTTTAAGTTAGAAAATCTATTTGTATAGTTATAATATAGTTATTTGCAAAATTTATGTTATGGGTACCTGGATGAAAATAATCACTTTATATCTTTATATTGAATGCGTTGTTCTTATATTTGAGTGGATATGTATCTACTTCATTATCTGCATCGCTTGTAGATTTCTAGAATAGGATACTACATAAATTCTAAATGTGCGACTTGCTTTGCTTTAGTGCTCTCTCTTTTTTTTTTTTTTTATGATTAGCAAATGAGAAGAAGTTATAGGTTTAAGTTAGAAAATCTATTTGTATAGTTATAATATAGTTATTTGCAAAATTTATGTTATGGGTACTTGGATGCAAATAATCACTTTATATCTTTATATTGAATGCGTTGTTCTTATATTTGAGTGGATATGTATCCACTTATTTATCTGCATCGCTTGTAGATTTCTAGAGAGGATACTACATAAATTCTATATCATTTCTAATGAATCCTAGCTTACCTTAAGTTAGGATATGATGTATTAATTTTAAATAATTTTAACTAAGGTTAACTAATCAACATTTAAAATTTTAAATTCTTTTTATATTGAATTTATGTAATATGTATATCAAATTTTTATGTCCAACTTCTAGAGAAATTCTACCGAATTTTTGGATAAATTCTTAGTGGGAGCTCCACTCTAGTTAGTGAGCTTCAATTGACGGAGAGTTGCTTTTTTACGGGAGAGTTTTTCATTTTTGCTGTATTGGTTAACATTATATTATTTCTAACTTAAACAAATTATTAAATATAAAAAATGAGGAAATGTTAGTTCGTCCTTTTTAGTATATTTGATTTTGAAGTTTAACAAACTATTTAACTTAATTATTTAGAAATAAGACTGTTCAGTGAACTAATCACATAAGTTTATCAGTTGTACTATTATTTGTGATCAAGTCATGCTGATGAGTGGTGCACCATTAACATGAGAAAGCTTCAAGATTAATTCATTGTTAGAGTATTGAACTAACAAAGGAATGAAGCACGAGTTCATATAGTCGTGAATTTGTTCTATGTTTATTTGAGAGAAAAATATTATACAGGTTGATGTTGGTTGCTAGAGTGGAGTTTGATGAGAGATAAAGCACTTGAGACATTATTGGATTGGCATTGTATCAATTTTGAGTTGATAGAGTAAATTGAATTGACTTAAAATTGATCTATGAAGTCTTCGATGCTTGGTTGACCATATAAGGTCCTTAGATCGACCAATGGCGGGGAGAAGTTTTAGCAAATCAACTGTTTGATTAAATATTTGATCGACTACAATGCTTCGATCGATCAAGCGGTCTTTGTTTCTGACCATTAGACTCCCATTGTGAAGTGGCTTGGTCGACTATATGGTCAACCAAGGACAATATGATGACTTTTTACTAGCTATTAGAAGGTCTATTATAAATAAGTTTGGTGATATTTTTGGCCGCCTTCTTGCCACTTTGAATACATTAATTGCCCTAAACAACCACATTAATTTCTCCTCCATTCTCTAAAAAATTACAAGCTTTCAAGAGCAAAATGATTAAGACGATTCCAAGTGTGTTTAGCTCTCAAGTGCTCTAGTTCATATCCACTCTTCTTCAAGCTTCCAATTCTTTGTTAGAAGAAGAGCGAGTGTTTTCTTGTTCCATTCTTATACTCTTCAGCACGTTTAGATTAGCCCTCACTTGTTTCGGTGAGGAGAGCCTATAACCAAAGGTTGGAGGAGGATTTTGGTGTGACCTTTCACTTTGTAGTGAAGAGGGTCTCTAGTGAGTAGAGGAGAATTTGTACCGGAATTTTTGCCTAAGCCAAAAAGTGAGTTTTTAGTTGAATTATTTCTATCCGGGTTGGGGTGGAATAAGCTCAATGTTGAGCTAAACCACGTTATATTGCTTGTTCTCTTATTTCTCACATTTTCTAGTTGAATATGCTTGTGCATGTTTAATTTCTATTACTCTCTTGAGAATTGCACTATTCTAATAAAAAAGTAAATTTAATGTAAAATTTTAATTAGAATCTATTCACCCCCTCCTCTGAACTCTCAACTTAAAATTTCCTTACATTTACATGTTTGTATATTTAGTTGTAATGGCATCTTAGCAGCATGCTAAAGTGCATTTTCATGCTCAAATAGTAAGCTTAAAGTTTCATAAAATTCGAAAACAAAATGCCCCAAAACAGTGTTCAGAACAGCCATCAATTTATTTCAGAAAACGAGCTAGTGCCCAAACAGACCTTCCCCCTTCACTGATGGTCCGTTACTGGCGGCTAGAAACTGGTTGATAGCCGCAATTGGCTGGCCAACAAAAAAACCGAGATTCCTGGTTTTTTGCTATTTTGCATACTTTGGCATTTTAACTCTGATTTTTGGAGTCGGAAACAGACTTAACCAACATAACCTAAGCAATGTTTCATATTGGTAGCCTGAGGTTCACAACCCCATGTTGTATGTATCACGTTGTCCATTATTTTATGCAAACAGGCTGATGGTCCAAGGAGAGTGAACCTTGGAATTTTTTTTTTTTTAATGTTGTTCGAGAAGTTGTTCTCTATTATAATTTGTGGACTTTGCATTCTTCTATATGCATTTGTTGGCTTCATGATTTCTTTTCTCTGTTTTAATGATCTCAATGCAATAGGCATCAACTGTCATATACTAGATTCGTAATTATTATAGAAAAGTTTACTTTTTCCAGCTCTGGGAAGAACTTTGAAATGCAGGAACATTTTGCTAAACCTCTGATTTTCAACTGGTGAAGAACTAAGCTTCAAGCCAAAGTTCCTTCACCTTTTTAGTTGTAGGTTTCATTGTATGCATTATTCTGCTTACTTCTAATTGAGCTTTCTGTAGTGTAGATTTTCAAGGTTGTTATGGTCTTAAAGTTTTTTTGTCTCACAAGTCACAACAAGCTTTCCGATGAGTTTTATTTTTTTTTACACAGGTGAAAAATGAAGATCTTGAGTTACGAGAAAGCAATTAGTTTTGGTTCTTATGCAAGAATATTCAGAACATGATTCTATTGGTTTGGTTAAGAATACTGAAAAGGCATTAAATTTTTGTGTATTGGGACGAGAGACCTGATCCATTTTAACTTTACTGAGCGATCTCCAACTATTATCTCCGTTTTTTTTTTTTATTAACTTTCATGTGGAACAACTAACAATACAAGATTGCAAAACCAATCTTCGTGTCTTGTATTCTTTTCTTAAATTATATAGAAACTTTGGATGAAGTTCTCATAAAATGCAAAAGATAGTCTAACTTGTTTGGATTGGCGGTGGAGGGGAGAGGAAGTAACGCTAAACGCAGTAAACGAAAAATCTAACCAGAGAGCTGAGACAGTCCAATTCAGTTAGCCACGGTAGGCTAACCTCTCATAAATCAATTGGTGCGGGAGATTTACCCCCAGTTGATGAATAAGAGTTTCGTATCTTCCAGCGCAGGTTGAAAACCTCATTTTGATGCCCTAGGTAAACACAAAAAGAACACAAAGAACTACACATTCATGAAATACTCTAGAATAGCGAGGAAGGCAGAACGTATTACTCACAACAAAAACCTTAAATACATAAACATGCCGGAGGAAGAGGAACGACATCAACAAACCTGTCGGAGAAAATTCTCGAATGGCGTCTGCTTCCGTCCTCCCAACGGAAACCTCGGCATGGTTTCAGCCCTCTCCTGGCCTGTACTTGGCCCGCTACAAGGAATTCGGCCGCCCATCTCCCTATTCCGGCCCTCCGCGAAATCGCCGTCGTTGCTCGCATCTCAAGGTCAGCCGTCGCTCCGGCCAGACGAAGCAGCAGCAACAGCCGACGACGGACGAGAAATTTTTGCCTGGTACACAAGCCAATCAGTGTTCGCCACGTCACCACTTGACCTACTTTCATCCACATGCATGCTGATCGGCATATCTGCCCTACAGTGAGTCCGGTTTGGTTCAAATTTTTTTTTTATTTTTTAAATTTAACAAAAGATAAATTTATTTTAATATTAAAATGTATATAAAATATAAAATATTTTTAATTCTAATATTTATATTTGTATTGAATATGAATATAATTAATTTTTACTGTTAAAATTTATATTAGGCTAAAAAATATCTCAAACCAAACAAAAACGTATGCAAAAATTTCTTCAAATAATTCTAGAGGTCGGAATCAGATTGAAAAATTGAGAGGGTGATAGTGGTGGTTAGCAAGGCCAAGAGTGTCAAAATTCAAAAAAATTATTGCGTGCAGTAAGCCATTCACATTAATGATTCACCTGCTAACCACAGCGCCATGCAAAGTGAGTCTTCTAATGTTTACTTTTCTGGTAGTCAAATGAATTGTCCAGTTGGGACAATTAGACGGCTCGGTCAGCCGATCAGACAATCAATCCTATTGAATGTGCGTTAACACTGTTTAGTGAGCAAACCACTGACGCAGATCGCTTGTCACATGCAATAATTTTTTTCAAAGTTGAAGATTTAAAAACACAACCGCAGGGTCATCTTCAAACTTCCAAGGGTACCTACAACATTTTGGTGACCTACTTTTTATTTTAATATATAATAATAATAATAATATTAAGTTGCATTTGTTCCTGAGTTTGAAAGGGCATGATAAATTAATCTTAACTTTTTAAAAACTTTAATTTGGATTCTTAACGCTGCAAAAACTCTATAATTTTGATATCAATTAAAATATAATTACTATTTCTTTTACACGAATGGAGTAAAATTATTTTTTCATTTATTAACTTCACAAATTTTTAGAATATAATTTTAAAATATTAATATTTATATATATATTTTAAAATTTTTAGTAAAAAAAAAACAAGAAATATGGGAAATTAAATTTTAAATTTTTGTTAAAATTTTAAGCATGAATGTGAATAGAGAGAAGTAATAGTACTATAAAATACGTAAATAATTCAAGTTAATTGAAATATAATTAAATTTTACATTTTTGTCAAAAAAAAAATAGCAAAAATGGTAGGAATCTCAAATAGGGACCAAAAATGAGAGAGATGCTAACTACCTATAAACAGCCAAAAATTTAATATACAGTTATTTTAATAGTACTTCACAAAATGTAAACAGATTGAATTTACTATGAACTTCAAACTTCAGAGACCAGGATGCAATTTATCCTTTAAAAAAATTATACATAAATAAATAATTTAGTTACATGAAAAATACATCACATTAAGCAGAACATCACATTAGCATCTAATGATTAGCTCTCAGTAAAATCATTCATTTTTTCTATCAAAAAAAAAAATCATATTTCATTCTCTTGAGGTAGTTGTAACGATGCCTTCTCGACATGTCAAACTGCCCAAGTCTAATGGGCTTTATGGCCAGCCTCCTTCCCCATCTCCAACCGCGTGTCAATCGTATTGGCTCTCTCATCGAGCCACGAAACGATATCAGAGAACACAAGATCGATGTTCTCCTGAGGTTCGCCTGAAGTCAATGCATGCCACATCCCTGGGTAGAGCTTGAAAGTCTTATCCTCGCTTGACGCAGTATCGTACAAAGCTTTGCTGATCAATGGATCGGTGACCGTGTCGTCACCACCATGAACGATAAGAAATGGCAATGATATCTATAAAACAAGCATCAAAAGAATAAATGCCTGCATTTTTTCCCTTGATCATCAATTTGATAAAAAAACATGCAAGAAGGGTCATACTTGATTCAAGTTCTTCTCAGTGTCTAAGCTCACCATGAGAAGCTCATATCCAGTCTTAAGGCGAGGCCTCCCTTTATAGCAATAGGGATTGTTTCGAACCTGTACGTCGAACAAGTTTGAACATAGATATGCCGTCCAACACAAAAATACACAAGTGCATAAGTTTTGATTTAACTTGTTGAATACCTCTTCCCGCCATTCTGGATCCTTGATGGCGCTGTCAATGATATCTTTGGTAGGAATAATCTTCCATGTTGGAATAACTCTGCACATTTTTGTTAATATGTTGATAACCAAAGGGTGAGGTTTCAGTTCTTCAGCAATCTGTTCAATTACAAGATCAACTCGAGTTAATCTCAGTCTCATCACAAGCATTAAATTTCAAGATTGCAGAGAATTAGTTGCCAGGTATAAATGATAAAAGCTTAAGCTTTTAATTAATAATTTAGTTTCATATTGAAGCCAAAGGTCTCAACATCGAGTGTTAGTGCCAAAGTTGGGCCTTAAAAAGTTCAAGCCTAAGCAATTAATTTTGAAAATAAAACTAGCTTGATATGTTTTGAATATTAGTAGATTCAAAATTGATTCGATTTTCTTGTGACTCGCAATTAACTTGCCTAAAATGAAATCAATTTGATTGATGCGTGTGCATATAGTTTGGGCGAGAACAAAATGTATGTGTGAGGTAAAAAAATGTGAACAAGCTGTTATTCAGCATACTAAACCTATAGATAAAAAATCAATTATTGATGTGGGATATGTTATCTATAATATGTTTAATGCGTGTTGTTTCAAGAACTTAAAAACCCAGTATGAATTAATTCGAAATAAAATGGAAGACGAATAATTTTTTATCAACTCAAACCAAACTGACCTCCCTTGACCTTGACTTGATGCCAGCCATATTTTAGATTTAATGAGTCTCTAATCCCTAGTCCATCTCTAACCACAAGAAATCATTTGAAAGGTAAAAGTCAACAAAAAGGGGAAAAAGGAAGAACCTTGCACATAGGAGCAACCAGAACAGCTCCATCCCAGAAGATTGGTTTCTTTCTGTGCAGCAAAAGGGCCACAGCTCCTCCCATGGATTCACCAAGAAGAAACCTCGTCTTTCTCTTGTTCTCATTCCTCTCTTCAAAACAGATAAGAAGATGATAAGCTTCCTGTTCAAACAGGCATTACATCAAACACTTAATGCGCAAGTCTCACCACAAACAGAAGTAAAATATTCAGAGCAATCATTCACAAGATCTTCAAAGTCACGGATGAATCCCTGCAGGCCAGAGGACTTCCCATGGCCTTCATAATCCATCCCATAGACAGCAAATCCTGCCTTTGCCAATCTAATCCCAGTCCCTGAAGAGAGATACCACAAGAGTTTGTATAATTCAACGAAGAAAACCAAACCCTTTAAAATCGGATAATAGATTCAATACCAACCTCTCATTGAGATGCTGCACTCCATTCCATACCCTGGCGACCAAATTAAATGAAAAAAATCAGAAGAGCAGAAGAAGAGAGAACCCTAAACTGATAAGAGGAAGCACTGCAGCGAACGGAATACCATGGCAGAGGAAGATGAGAGCTTTGGGTTCGCGGTTCTCCGGCAGCCATCGGCAAGTAAACAGCTCAAGCTCTCGAGAATTCACTATGAACTCCTGCAAACCAAACCCTCCATTAGAGCTCGTTTGAATCTTAATTATAAAGAAAGATGAAGATCCCGGCTCCTCACCTCTTCGTACTTCACAGCTCCGACGCCCCCAGCCTGCAAATAGAACGACACAAGCAAACTCCATTAGGAAAAGGATTCAAAATCAGGAATCTAGCATTTGGGTATTGCTCTTGGCGAAATACCATTGAAGAAAGCCGCCTTCTTTACGGTTTGCGTTTTCGTTATGAGAGATGGCTCAGTCTGTTCTTTTATAAGAGGAGGAGGAGGAAGAAGAAGAAGAAGAAGAAGAAGAAGAAGAAGAAGAAGAAGACGATGGAGAAGAAGGAGGCGTTTTCGTTATAAGAGATGGCTCAGTGTGTTCTTTTATAAGAGGAGGAGAAAGAAGAAGAAGAAGAAGAAGAAGAAGAAGAAGAAGAAGAAGACGAAGAAGACGATGAAGACGAAGGAGGAGGAGGAGGAGGAGGAGGAAGTGGTCAAAGATGGGGGTTTGAAGACCAATTTGGTTCGTAATCTCTTCAATGAGAACGACAGCAAAGTCAGAGTTGAATGCCTGCGCATGGCGGAATATCCACACATTTTTTTTGAGAACAAACACCGACAGTCAGCTCCGTGGCCCAGGCCTGATAACTGATCAAACTCAGATCAAATCGACCTGACTCAGATTCGATTCACATAACATTCAAAGATTAAAAATTAGGTTAGATCTAGGTCGACCCAAATCTATTTTCATAATCAAATTTTTGAATTAAGTTTCATTATATAAACAAATTATAAAACAATTTTAAAATTTATGAAATTTTTCATAAAAAGGTGAACTTTTTAGGCAAATTATTAAATATAAAGAAAAATCTGAATGAAGTGATCTTAATAATAAAAATAAAAGAAAATTGAACTTTGCTCTTTCCTCTTTCCTTGCAGGAATTCAAGGGACGGTAAGAAGTACCAGGGTGCTCCCCTGACTCTATCCATGTAGACTTTAGGCAGCACATTCACCAGTGTCATGGTTCGCATGCTAGGACCCACAAAAATATTCGCGCCCCAGCATGCAGGGGGCTAATCAGTCAGCTCCGTGGCCCAGGCCTGATAACTGATCAAACTCGGATCAAACCAACCTGACTCAGATTCGATTCACATAACATTCAAAGATTAAAAATTAGGTTAGATCTAGGTCGACCCAAATCTATTTTCATAATCAAATTTTTGAATAAAGTTTCATTATATAAACAAATTATAAAACAATTTTAAAATTTATGAAATTTTCCATAAAAAGGTGAACTTTTTAGGCAAATTATTAAATATAAAGAAAAAACTGAATTAAATGATCTTAATAATAAAAATGAAAGAAGATTGAATTTTTTATGCTCCACTAGACTCTCTTACATTCAAGCGAGTTCTTTCTCTCTACTGAACTAAAAGAATATAACGATCAAATAAAATTAACGGATTGAATTCGAATTCAAATTGGGTAGACTGTAGATAAAAGAATTTAGTTAGTTCTAATTTTTGAATTGAAACTCAAATAAAATTTGGTTAAAATTTGAGTCATTTGCAAATTTATTAAGGATGGAAGAGCTAGCGAGAAAATGTGGAAAACGAATAATTTGAGAGAAGGTGAGGATCATTAGGCCGATGCATTCGGTTTAATAGTTCTGTTTGATGACCAAACTCAAAACAAAGATCAAATTTAATTTTAAATTTAAAAAAATTAAATCAACTAAATTACATTATTAATCAAACTAAATTAATCAAATAAATATTAGTTTGATTTGATTTAACTTAGTTAAAATTATTATTTTTATTTAATTTTTTATTTCAAAAAATTTCTAAACTTTTTTATTATAATATTAAATATTATTATACAAATTAGAATTAATTTAATTAAATGAAAAATTAAACTTGACTCTCAACAACAGTCTATAAAATTTATCTAATTACATGAAATAACTCAATCGCATCAGCATAACAGACTAACAAAAAAAAGCAGCAAGAATTCAAGACTAATTATATAGATCAATTTCACGGTATAATTAAAATTATATAATAAAATTATATTTATATATAGGGTTATCTAATAATCGATTAATTCGATCGATTTGATTTTTAAATATGTGAAATTGAATCCAAATTGATTAACCGAAATGTTTAGAATGTCAAATCATTACTAAATTATTAGATTTTAAATAAAATTAAATCGTTGAATTTAAAATATTCGATTAATTTTTTCGATTTAAACCCTGTCACCTTCTAGAATGTACATATTTATTTTCTTTTTGACTTTAGACCTCCTCTAGAATTGGAAGGCCACATTTTTTGGATGGGAAATGAAATGCGTTTTTTTGATGATAAATAGTGAGAGATAAAATTGGTAAGCAATAATAGCCTGCCAAGTGTTGGCTGTTTGTCTTGCCACGTGTACCTTACAGCAAGGCAAAAAGAAACGTTATAAGAAGTATATAAAAAAATAAAAAGATAATTTTACTCAGGTTTCTGAATTCAAGACTTATTATCATACATGTCTATATTTTTAAAATTATAATATCGGGATCTTTAGTTTTAAAAAAAATTATCATATGAGTCTTTTTTAATTTTTTTATTATTAAAATTTTTTAAAATTATCATTATACCTTTACCCCTCTCTCTCTCCACCCGATCCAGTGGCCGCAAAATGCCAGCGGCCATGCGGGAGGAGAGAGAGTCTTCAATCTCTCTCTCCTCCCCATCCGGCGGCCGCACTGGGTGGCGCGGCCGCCAGATCGGGAGGAGAGAGAGACTCCCCCTCTCTCTCTCCACCCCATCCGACAGTCGCGCGACGTCGCGTGGCCGCGAGAAGCCGCCGGAGACCGCGCGGGGTGGCACAGTTGCCGGATCGGGAGGAGAGAGAGAGACTCCCCCTCTCTCTCCTCCCGATCCGGCGGCTGCCCTACTCTGCGAGGCCGCGCGAAGCCACCTGAGGCCGCGCGGGGTGGCGCGGCGACTGCGCGCTGCCGCCGGCGGTGTCGTGGCCACCGGAACGAGTGGAGAGAGACAGAGAGGTAAGAGTATCATGATAATTTTAAATTTTTTTTAATAATAAAAATTAAAAAAAAGACTCATATGATAATTTTTTAAAAACTAGGAACTCCGATGTTATAATTTTAAAAACGTGAATTTTTATGATAATAAGCCTTAAACTCAGGGACCTGAGTGTAATTATTCAAAAAATAAATTATCTATAAATGTTATAGCTCACATTTAACAATTTATTAAATTGTGGTACCTACGATAAACATTACATTTAAAGTTTGTCTAATATTATGCGTATCCAATATTTGTTATTAATAATATTATCAGGCAAAGTGATGAAATGTTAGATAATGGCAAGTGTGTTTGTTTGTATTAATTAATTGTAATAAATTTAAATTTAAATTTTAATTGAGACATTTTTACATTAAATTTGTGTATAATATAAAATGAAATTAATTATTATGTTAAAAATATAAAATAAAATTGATATTTTTTATATATATATATATATATATATATATATATATATATAATGTAAGATATAATTAAATTTTAATAAAATTTATGTGTAACGTAAGATGTTCAATTAAGATGTTCAGTTTCGGAGCGCCATTAAGAAATTGATGGCAATTAAAAAGCGAATATTCATTATTATTTTGATATTATCTTTATTCACCCTCAATTTAAAGTAAATTAAATTAAGGAATAATTGCACCCGAGCTCCTGAATTTGAGGCTTATAACGCACAGATTCACATTTTTAAAATTATAACATTTAAATTCCTGAGTTTTTAATAAATTATCAAATAGATTCTTTTTTTATTTTTTATTATTAATTTTTTTTAAAATTACTATTATACCCATCTCTCTCCTCCCCTCTCTCTCATGCCGATCCCTGCAAGCGCGAGAGACGGCCGCGGCGCCGGTGGGTCACACGCCCCACACGAGGCTGCAGAGATTGGCAAGAAAGAGAGAGGGGAGGAGAGAGAGGTATAATGATAATTTTAAAAAAATAATAATAATAATTAAAAAAAAGACTTATTTGGTAATTTATTAAAAACTCAGGAACCTGATGTTATAATGTTAAAAACGTAGATCTATGCGTTATTAAGCCTTAAATTCAAAGACTTGGATGTAATTATCCCTTAAATTAATTTAAATGACAATGAAAAATTTATTCATTCGATCAGCTACTTAAAAAACAAATTAAAATTATCGAATATTCTTATAAATAGGTCTTCTTTTTGCTTATAAAAGAGGGAAAAACATATTTGCTCTGAAAATCTCAGCTCTAGAATAGCATGTTCTTGTGAGGATCCGAGTATGTTATAAATTATAAAATTCTTGAAATTTATTAGTTCAAAGATCTATATTTTTGATTTTAAGTCGATTAAATTAAGATTTTTTGTATGAAGAATTCTAATAAAATTAGGCACAGAGATCTAATTTTTTTCATTCTATGTTCTTTAAGTTTTTTCTCTCTTAAAATCAGCTTTGGATGGAGCTTACAATCCCACTGGGCTTTCCCTAATGGGCCTTAAATGGGCCTCCGTAATATGCATCGGCCCTGTTTCTTGGGCCCATAAGAGGCCCACAGTTCAGTGGGCCTTTAACACTAATGTGTATCTCAAACAAAAACATAAGAGAGATTAGAAATCGAAACAATGATATTTATTTTATTCAAAATCAACTCAATTTTCATATGAGTTAAAGTTAATTTGATCAAAATAAAATTATTTTAAATCATAATCAACTCTATATATATTCAAACATATTAAATATTTTTTTATTTTATAATTATGTTATTTTACAAATACAAAATATGTAACGATCATTATTTTAATGTCATCTATAGGCATATAACCATTTCATGTAAATATGATTTGAATCAAATTAAAAATTAATTTGATGGTAGTAATTTTTAATTGAATCAAAAAATTAAAATATACTTAAATATAAACCTATACATTTTAGTTTAAATATATTTATCAAACTTTTCTAAGCTAGAACTATTTTTTATGGAGTGTAGTTGTCAATAAATTAATTATTATATATATGAAAAAATATGTAAATATTAAATTATATATATATCAATAATCTAGATAAATTCTTGGTAAGATTAAAAATTACTTAGATAATAGTTTTTTTTTTTCATCTATAATTTTATATATTAAATGATATACATTTTTTTTTTCTAAAGTATAAAGTTGACATGGTAGAAATTTAAAATATAAGTTGGGCATGATTTTGAGTTATATTACATATATCATTATCTCTTTAATTCATAGTTAAAATCTTGAAATTTTTTTAAAAATAATAAAACAAGAAGTACATAAAGTAAAATTTTGAATATGAGCTAAAGTTATTTCTAATTCAATGCTTAAAAAAAATGTTCTCTAAGGATGTTATGCATATTTTTTTGTCAGTTTATTTTTGTAAAATTACACATATTTTACATATAATGTGAATAATATGACTAATTTTTTGACATATTATGCTACATTAAGTGATTTTTATTAGAAAAAATGTATTTTTTCTATTAATTTTTTATAATATTCTCTAAAGGGATATTACTGTATTAGTATTTTTTTTGAGAGAATTATATATATACCCCTTAAATCATCTTGAATTACATATTAAACTCCAAATTTTTTAATTTTACAACTTAACCCCCTAAATTATCCAAAAATAATATATTTAGGTCTTTCTCAAGATTTTTAAAGGATATTTTTTTCTGATTTATAATTATTTGAATGCTTATTATCAATAATATGTATATACAAATATTATAAATATATTTGTAAATATATGTATTCTACTAGTTTTTATTTTTGGATGATTTAGGGGGTTAAGTTGTAAAATTAAAAAATTAGGAGTTTAATATATAATTCAAGATGATTTAAGGGGTATGTATGTAAATGCCCCCTTTTTTTTTACCCATAGACACTAATTTTATCCACTCTATTTAAAAAGATTATCTAGTACCCAGACAGTCTCTTTTTTCACTTGATTAGGAGAATACCACGAACATAAGATGCCTTAGTTTAAGTTAAATGGCAATATCAAAATTCTAAAAACTAATGTCTTATTTATTTTCAAAGATTAGTTTTAATAAAATTAAAGTAAGTTTCGAATGAAGAAGTTTTTTATTAAAAATTATGAATGATATGAAATATAGTTACTTTTTAATATAAAATTATAAGTATAATGTGATATATCTAATTAAAATTAATTTTTGACTAAACAAGCATGCAATTATAAAAAGTCAACATAAATGACAACCAATATGTTTGGCATATTTCCATTCTTTGAACTTATAATCATTATATTAATGATATTTAGGAACAAAATAACTAAAAATGAGAATGAGAGAATTTTACAAAAAGATTAAATTCATTTTTTAAAAAAAAAAATTGTGCATATAAATATATTCAAAGCTGAAAATTTGATACATTCATGTGATTTGACTTCTCTAATGTTGCAACTTGCAAGCAAAGAATGCCAAACATTGCAAACTCCACTTTTCATTTGTTACCACAAAAGCATATATGTTATGGAAGATACCAAAATTAGTTATTATGTTAATTTCAGTATTATTTATTTGATAAAAAATATTATTTGCAATTTGGATGTGGGACTAATTAAATACTATTCTCTCATTTCATATGGAAGTAACACATTGAAGTTTAATCTTATTTGAGGTAGATTTGTGTTGATGTAGGATGTGGGGGATTCCAAGAAATACCAAAAAAAAGAGAGAAGTCCTGAGAGACGGCATCGCGCAGAAGGATAAGCCTGTCATTTAAGCTTTAAGAAAGAGAAAAATACCCAGAGCAGCACACAGAGATTTAAGGTGGTTCAAGGAGGAAGTCCCCTACATCCACCGGTTGATCAGCGAAGAGTTTTCGCTAAAAGAAAAAGGTAGTCGTGAGGACTCGTACAATGCTTATGAAAGAAAAAGAGGGAGAGAGAGAGAGCTCCACAGTTGGGGCTCTAATACAATGAGAATGAGAGAATCCGGGAGGTTGCTTGCACTCTGGCCGCACTTGTTGATTCTCTCCTCCTGGATCTGTCTTCTTGAAAACTGTTCAAGGGTATTTGTAGGCGATAGACTATACAGCTTTATCCTGGTTTTCCAGAGAAAAGGAGGTGAGCAAGCTCTGCTGAGCTCGCACCGCTTGTTGGCCACCGGGAGGACCAAAAACAGCAAAAGGAGAATGCTAACTTTTATATTGGTACTGCTTCTGGGGATCCATGACAGTTGGAGCATGCGGATCCTTGATTTGCATCTCTTGAAAAAAAAGTATCTTGTACGGGGAACGGCGAGGTCGGGCCAAGCTGATTGTGATAGGCACCGCTTTGTAACATCGTCATCGATGTTATCAGGAATGGTCCTGGCTCGTCATGGACGAGGCTTGATTGAACCCTTGTGTCCGAGGTTTGACTGGGGTCTAGAACTTGTGAGAACAGATAAATGAATTAGTGAATAAATAAAGGTCAAATTCCAGCTTGGCACCACATGTACGGCAGGAATGCAGCGCTAGAACCACGTATTAATAATTTAAAATAAATTTTTTATGATATTTGAGATTAAATTGTTAAATCTTAACTTAATAAACTTAAATCTTAACAAAAATGAATTTGTTTCATTAAAAAAATAGTTTTCCTTAGATATAAATGGATATATTAATTTATTTTGAGAATTGACCCAAACTAGTTTGATGTTATAATTTATTTTTAAATTTTATTGCTAAACTTCACAATTTTTTTTACCTCACTTAAAATTTCAGTGATGTGAGTTGAATTCGAGATCCCTATGCTCAAATAAACTCTTTCTTTATTGGGCTATGCAAATATTATATTTATATTATAATTTTAAAATCAATTTTATTTCACACCAAATATAAATTTTAAAAATTAAAATTAATGTTACTTCACATTCTACATATTTCTCAATATAAAAATTATTTTTTCGTTAAACTTATAAATAAAATATTTTTATTTTGCTCAAAAATAATCTTCAAATCAAACTAGGCTTTATGTTGTCGTAATTGTATATATTATGCAGACATTTATAAATATATTTTTAAATATATTTTATCCCAATTATAAACACTTTAGATCTTATTTGGCGTAGGGATTAAAATTAAAATCAAAAGGGTACTAGTTAAATAATAATAATAATAATAATAATAATAATAATAATAAATAATTTTTTTAATTATTTTACATAATTTTTTTAAAAAAATATTATTTTATTTCATATATTCGACAATTTTCAATAAAAATATAAACTTTATTTCACATCTTAGACCAAAATATTTGAATCGAATATATTGATTTAGGATGTAAAACAAAGTTGATATTTTTATTAAAAATTATTAAGTATATGAAATAAAATAATATTTTTATATTAAAATTTATTTAGAATGATTAAAAATTTTTATTTATTATTATTATTATTATTTTTTAAACTAGTATTATTTTAGTCCTGATTTTAATTTTTGCGCCGAACAGGTCCTTTGGCTTGATAAATTTCCTGATTAGGACCTGACCTACATTTGAACTAAAGATTATGCTTTAATTTTAATACTTTGTTAAGCCCAATGAGTTTTAAGGTATTTTTTTAAGAAAATTAATTTTATAATTAATAATTTGAATCTTAATCAAACATCAAACTTCTTTATAAATAAAATTTTATAATTCAACTAACTGAATCTTAATGAAACTCCAAGATAAGTTATTTAGCTGAGTTATTGGAAAAAGTTTTAGGGTCGGTGCTTTGAACTATATATCACACAATTAGCGCACCACTTTGTACGGGCTCAGTTAGAGTGCACACGTGGCAGTTGATAATTAGCTTCTGATTGATGCATGCACACGTGGCAGTTGATGCAAAAAATGCACCACAACAGAGAGAAATGAGACGACCATTTTTACGTAAAAACCCGAGTGTTCGAGAGAAAAACCATGACGCCGTCCAGGCGATTTGAATCCATTAATCGAATCTCCTCTTATAAAGCTTGATCTCTAAATGAAGACCGAATGAGTACAAGAGGGATAGAGAGAGAGGGGCAGCTCAGCCCAAGAGAGAGAGAGAGAGGAAGGAAGGGTCCTTAAAGAGAGCAATCCCCCCCTTATTTATAGCTTGGAGAGAAGGAGACATAGTAGGTTTAGTCTGCCATATCTGACACCTACTCCTACAAAGGATGATTAGGGAGTGGGCTCCCATGCTATCTTAAATGCTGAGTTGATACAATAGTACGGATGATACGATCTTGTGATATCTCTTTGAGCTGCTATTCGACAAAGGGCTGCTGTTGAGCTGCTGTTCGGCAAAGGGCTGCTGTTGAGCTGTTGTTCGGCAATGGGCTGCTGTTGAGCGGCTGTTCGACAAAAAGTGTTAGAGAAGATTCTAATAATAGTACTATTTTAAGCTCTTGGTTACAATTAAGCCCGTGGTCAAGTAGCACTTTTTATATAAAAAATTTAGACTGCATTTGAATCATTTTCTTATAAAAATATAGGTAAGAGTTAGATTTCATGTGTGTATCACTCAGCATTCTTATCTTGAGTTAGATTAAAATTGGTTGACTTGAAGAAAATTTTTATTTTGAGGTGATACTAAACTTTAGTTGAATGATTAAATCACATAGGATTGATAAAATATACATTTATATATTTAAATATGTAGAACCTATATATATATATAT
>JAEMOT010000017.1:142477-152655 GCA_019297695.1 Apostasia ramifera | reverse complement strand
CGCCGCGCGAGTAGGTGTCTGCGCAGAGGTCGCTGCAGCGCGCAGCCCTGAGCGCCGGCGTCTATGTGGGGGCGGCCTGCAAAGCCCCCGTGTGCGGGTTGCCTGCGCGAGGCCTCGTGCGCAGGGTGTCTGCAAGGGAGCAGCAGGCAGGGCGTCCTCACTCTAGCGTCCACAAGCACTGCAGCTGCCTCGTGCGCACTGTGCCGGCGGCCTCAATAGCATATTTTAAAAATTAATAAATTAAGGATATTTTTATCATTTTTATAATACATAACAGATTCTATTACGGAAGAACCACGCTGTCCCATGTAATATTTTTTATGAATTTGAATTACATGTTTTGAGATTTATATATTTTTGTGTTCAAATAAGTAAACCTCAAGAAATTAAATAGAATTACCCCCAAATTTTAATAGAATTTTTTTTGAAAAAGAGAGTGCTTCATTTTTTATATTTGAATATGTATATCAAAAAAAGTTTTTAAATTGGAATAAGATTTTATATGAAAAAGAGATATGCAATTTGTATATTAATATAATTTCAGTTATAAACTCTAATTTTTGAGTGACACAAATTACATTCTAACATGATTCTACTCTAAAATTCAAATCAAATAATATAAATTGCATCAAACATAATTTTAGTAGTGGGATACAATTTTACCGATATAAATTTAATTTACGAGTCATTTGATTTGGTGTTATATTAATATTATGTTTTATATGTTATTATTTGAATAATAATTTTATAATTTTTTTTAAAAAATTATCTCTATATATTATCAATTAATGAAGAAGGAACAAGGCTAAAAAAAAAAAGGCAAATGAGGCTAATCCTGCAACAAGCTCTAGGGCCTGTTTGATTTACCGCTTCAAGTGGGACAAAACCGATTTAATAAATTTAATTAGCCAAACAATTCTGATTTATTTCATAAATTTGAATTTATTTTAGAAGCGTGAAACGGCTTCGAGGCCATGAAGCCGAAACCACTGAAAATGTGGTTTCAGACTCGCGATCACTTCTTCTTTTTTCTCGGATTTCCGGAAAAGCATATTTGGGATAAATTTGATATTTCTCTCAAGACTAAAATTAAGGAATAATTAAATCTGATAAATTCAAAAATTAAAAAATAATAATAAATTATTTTTTGACTCATAACCACATCCCTTAAATATCTTAAATTTTGATATATATTCCCTCGAGAATTTTAAATTATTAAATATTCAAATAAATTATAAAATTTTGTTATAAATTTTATTTATTTTTATTATTTTTGATATTTTATTGTGAGATGAAGTGATTTCTAAATTAATATTCATCCAAATAAAAATAAATTAAAGTAGATTCAAAACTAGTTTCAAGCTACTTTTCATTCAAACAGAATTTAAGTTTGAAACTGCTTCAGTTATCTAAAACCGCTTCAAACTTTGAATTCGATTCTATTTATTTTGAACCTAAATCTACTGTCAAACGGGCCCGTAGTATCCAGACAACAACAACAACAACTAAGCCTTAATCTCACCAGGTGGGGTCGGCTATATGAATTCTTTGTTTTCATTGCGCTTTATCAATTACCAAATTCTTATATAAATCTAAGTAACTAAGATCACTTTTTATAGTTTCTTGTTATATCATTTTTGGTCTTCGTCTTTCTTTTTGTATATGGACAAGATCCAATAGATCAATTTTTCTAATTGGAGCTTCAATCGGCCTACAATTTATATATCCAAACCATCTAAGCCGACTTTCTCTAAGTTTATCCTCAATTGGTGCAAAATCAATTTTCTTTCGGATATACTCACTTTTCATTCTATCCTTTTGTGTATATCCACACATCCACCTTAGCATCCTTATTTCTGTAATATTTATTTTATTTGTATGTTTCCTCTTTGCAGGCCAACATTCAGCATCATATATTATCGCTGGTCTTACTACAGTTTTATAAAATTTACTTTTAAGTCTGGATGGAATTTTTTCTATCACACAACATACCAGAAGTATTTCTTCATTTTACATCCTGCTAATAACGTCATTATCTATTTTATCATCATTATCTAAGTTCTAGTATCGAGAATGATAGCAAAAATAGGAATGGATAGCTCAAATTAGTGACAAACATACAAGCAAGTGTTAGTGCGAGGGCAGTAGCTCTTACTGTAGATTTCAAGCAAACAACAATGCAATGGATGGCGAAACGGCCCATTGAGAGATGGGCCACGAACATCGACCATTTGAAAGCTCTCCTACCATTCCCGATGTCAAGCTGAAAGGCAAAACAACAGGTGTCAACAAAAGCGGCATCAGAAATTCAAGCCAAGGAGGATTTTGTGCAGAATGCATAAATGCAACGTGAAATTAAATGTTCCATGGAGTGTGCTTAGATTTAGAACAAAAAAGAGGTAGAAATGACTGAAGCAAGCCTAGTACTCTCTCTCCCAGCAGTTCCAATTTCCTCCAGCACCTACGGTGTAGTCAGAGGACCATTCCAACAGTTCCTTTGAGAGTTGGCAGCAAGCAAGTGATCCTCTCCAAGCTACGTAAATCAGCAAGCCTCCATCAAGTGGTCGAAAGGAAAATTGACTTGGCTTGAATCAGATGGCATGGAGAAGCTACCCAAAGCAATCCTTCGGATTTGAAGAACCGAAGTAAATACATTGACGGAAGGGGAATGGACCATATATCAAAGAAGTTTTAGGTAAAAGAGCACAAAGATTTTCAGCAAGCAGGGGTCACTAACACCAAACAATGTAGGGAGGCCCCTTAAGTCAACAACGGTTGAGTCTTTACTCCAATTCTCTAAGGATGGAGAGAATGCAAATTGAATCAATCAGTAGTCACACAAGGAAGTTCAATCCAAGATTCCCAAGAGCAAATTGCTTCACTTGTGATTGTCTCACCATGTTTTTATTCCCCACAATTTTGTTGTAGATTTTTATGGCTAGCAATTAGCAATGGAGAGGATAGCTAATAAGGGCACCGTCATGATCGTTTATGAGAGTCCTCAACCCTGACAAAGTTGAAATGAAGGCACCATAGAGCGTCTCATTAAATGAGACCTTCATTACTAATAGTTTCAGTCATATACAATTATGTACATTAATATGCATCCCTCTTGCTCGGGTGAGGTACACATCCACTAGAGTTTTCTTGTAGCCCACCCTATTGTAGGGTCTTTTGTGTATACTTATAGTAGTTAATATATAGGCTACGGCTGAATTTCACCAACTAGATTTGAAAAGATCATGATTCAACCATCAATCATTCACAGGTATGAAAGATGCAAAATACTAAATAACAATGCTCAACTTCAATGACTTCAATGACTTGGATCATTATACATTCAAGCATTATGTTTCAGGCATTCCATTATCAGTAGTAACAGAACAACAACATGCCTCTCACATAACCATGGTTAATTTACATGCACCAAGTGTGCCAAAAACCTGATAATCCTACACAAAAAATTATACCAACAGCAGAACCATTGTATTGAAATTACTCTGTATGCATTTCAATTGTAATAACGTAAATTCCATATAAATACATGATAAAAAAACAAAAATTAGCAAAGCATACTGTATCATTGACATAAATAGTTATAAGTTTAAAGACTAGTAGAACATATGGCCATACAGAGATACTACGGCAAAGCAATGAACTTAAACTCTGGAGCTCCTGACAGTCTGATCAAGAAGGACAACATAATTTTTGCATAAAGGTAGTTTTCTTCGATGAAGCACGATTAGCATTCAGCTAGCATTAGTACATTCAACATCCAGTGGCGGCCTTGGTATGGCTTGCCATCCAGTGCAAACCTGAAGAATCACTTTAAGGGTAGCAGAAGCTGGTTCCATGGTCCATGTTGGGTAGTGTTCGTGAGCCTGGAATAACCCGTTCCCACCAGCATCTTCGAGCAAGCAAGATTGAGCACCATTGAGGAACAAGTCGCTTTCAGACCGAATGACACCCGAGGTTTCGTCTTCTTTATCAGCTGCCTGAAACGATGAAAATCAATCAATACTGTCTCCTTTAACAAGAGATAACCCCAGAAAATTAGTCTCCAATGGTTTGCATAGAAGATTGTTTACCTTCTCTGTTAAGTATTTAAATACTGACTTCTTCTGCCCAGCTTCATATATGTTGCATTGTGAGAGAATCTGAAGCAAAAGTTATATTTGGTTTATTGAAAAACGAACATATCAAAACAAGTCTTGTCACATAAAACTTCTGCAAACTGCCAAACAATCAAGTACCTGAGATTCAACACTAGCACAAACAGCATATATTCCCCAATTTCTTGTATAATTATTGTAAAGGTGCACTTTGGCGAATCTAACTCGTGGGTGCCTTTGCTTTGTCCCATCAAAAAAACAGTGGTGAATCGTCACTCGGATGCATCGATCACTGGTATTACTGCTGCTAGCTCCAATGATCAATGCTTTATCATGCATGGAGAAATGGCACCTGTTTGCCAACAACCATAAGGCTTGAATGGTTATAGAAGTACTGCAGAAATCGCAGGCTATATGTACATACTCATAAACATATATGATTAGGATAAAATCATCTGTTATATTGTCGTATTAGTGCTAATCAGACCTAGAAAAAGAAACATGATTTGCAAGTCCATTTTACAAAAACTACAATTGAAAAAATCTCAAAAGAATCAACAAACATCTTGCAGACATTCTAAAATTCTAACGAGATAAAGCAGATGCAGAGTAATACATCCATAATACACTAAATTCACTTGCTTTTAAGATTGGCATTCCTATGCTAGTCTAGAAGAAACCTAACACAAGAATAACTCTCAATGATGGAGCACAGTCATTTCTTCTCTCTCATTTTTTTTGCTTAAGCAGTTCAATTTTGCATGTTGAATAATCAGATTAAGAATAAATCTTATGACAAAAGTATTTTGATGATTACCAAAATGGCCTATTCAGCCTACTTTGAGAGTTAACAGCAGGTCAAGGGACCAAATGATGTGTAGCTCCTAACAGTTTTCTAAAATAATGAAAGAATAGAGACACAATACCCCAAGATCAAAGAGGAGTAGTTATATAAGTAGGGTACACATAACGTAACAGCTCCTAAATATCTAGAATTGTTTACATATGATTCACAAGGCCAATAGAAGTATATTAAAGTTGTCTATTGTAAACAACGTTGCAAAGATCTATATAAATCTACCCAAAAGAAATAAAATTATCAGCTCTAGACATACCTCGAAATAGTAATATCAGTACTTTCGCGAGTAATATCAATCAAACCATCATCAAAATCACGCAAAGTGCAGCGATCTATCCAAATATGCCTCGACTTAGGCTTTATCTGAATTGCATCAACATCATGCCCTCTACCACCAACAAGCTCCAAGTTGCAAATAATGACATGTTGACACTCCCTCAACTGCAAGCCTTTACCTGTTAGCTTAATCTTCTGTCCTCGACCATCAATAGTCTTGTAAGAAGACACCCTCAGAGCTGATGACAGGCGAATAGTTCCCGACACTTGAAAAACTATCCAAAGAGGTTCTTCTCGGCGACAACCCTCACGAAGAGAACCACATCCATCATCTGTAGGAAACAATATGCACGTTCATAGAAAATAAAAAATTACAGTGCATGTTATCAACAATTACATTGTTATTTTAGAAGCTCCCTCATTCAAGAAATTCTAGATAAACTAACTCATACATAGGACAACGGTATGTAGCACTAAATTTTTTACATATTAGGCACTCAAAACTTCAAATCTACAACAAGAATACTAGAAAGTTATAAATATCACAAATTGGATATTAAGGTTACTTTTAATTAATTAATACGCAAAAAATTTGTCACGTATTTACACTCATAAATGAGTGGCTTGAGATTTAAATGGAAGATACCTAAGTGTTAATAAGTATACAGAAATAATTTCAATGTCTTCTTGCATGTAAATAGAGAAATGAATAACATGTATAAATTAATTAGTGTTCAACTTTAGGTAACTTGGATTGACGAAAGTAATTATAATTTGGTATTTAGGACACAAATATGAAGATCTAGATGTATAATATGTGAGAAAGGGTTAATTTAGTGCCATAAGTATTTGTCTAACAAAACACTATACACATATACACAGGTGTGTAATATAGAAAAAACAATCTAGCATTAACTAGTGAAAAACACATTTGTTTTGATTTTCTCAATACTTAGTTCAAAATTGTTCCATAAGAACTGAAAAAGCTTGTTGTTTGATAGCTAATTATTGCATATGCATATCACACTATTCAAATCGCACATTAGATTTGTTTCTTACGTGACATGTAATTTTCACAAATAGATCAAGAGAAAGTGCGTACTCAATAATTTGTCGCTCATAATTTTCACATGTAATTTTCACAAATCTAACATAAAACTTGAATAGTATGATATGCGTACTCAATAATTTTCCTAATTGTTGGATAAGCCCTTGCAATTTCTTCGCCTGAATTCACAATGACAGCCCGTATACTCTTAATAAAAACCCTAACCCTAGAAGGAAAAAGAACCGACTTTTATTACCACTCAAATTGGTAACGAAGTAGAGACCGCCATGGAGTCCTCCCATGGCGTGCCGGCCAAATCCCTCCGCCTTGCCAGCGAGCGCGCGGAGGTTTTCGTCGACGTCGGCGTACGGCGAAGGCATGATCTCCTCCTCCTCGTTTTCCTTCCAGCAATAATTCCTCTTCTAGAGAAGCAAGCAGTACTCTCCTTGGATCGCCGAAGTGGGACGCGAAGCCGCCATTTTAAAAGGGCCGGCGGCCGTCGCAAAGCCATCGTCGGCCGTTTCGAACGAGAGGCGGTGGCGGCGAGAGGCCCCCAGGATAGAAACGGAAGGAGGTTGAAACGGAAAAAACTGGGATTAACGTTTCCGTTCTGATTCGGTTTAAGTAGAGCCCGCAGAGGTTAGGATTTGGCACGAACATCGATGATAATCTAATATTCGTATCAATATTTAGCTCAAATTAAACTCGACTCAATTTTATTGAGCTTAGCAATGATCAAATTAAATCGATTTAGCTCAATCTATTTTTTTAAATACATATTAATCATTGTTAGAATATTTAAATATGATTAATTTAACTTTAAATCCTAAAAGAGGTAATTCTTTTTAAAAGTAAATTTTTGAAGGGTTTGAGTCGGCTAGATTAAGACTCGAGATAACCCATGAAATTAAGACGAGTCGAGATATTGAAAAAATTTATACTTTATTTTAATTTTTTGTTATTGTGTTTAATGTGCCTCTGACGGTCTAAGTTATATTTCAAGAGAATGAAATTAAAGTGTGACTTTTGGCAGACCTGTAGACCCAATGATGAGTGGTAAAAAAGGCACAAAAATGAATCATATGATATCGAAAAATAAGTATCAGTAGCTGTGCTAGGCACGATTCGAGAATTTAGAAATAGTGATGGAAATTTCTCGCTCATTATATTGATAAATTTGATGAAAGACTGACAAATTTGAGTAGGACTCTCTGTCATACCCTAACCCGTTTATACAATGATCATGCAAATTATCAGTAGCCGAGCCAAGCGTGATTTAGTAATTTAGAAATAAATTTAATATAGTAACGAAAATTTAGTGCGAAATTACTGAGTTGTGCCCAGCTCGGCTACCAATAATTTGTATAATCTTCGAATAAGTGCATTGGAGCGTGACTAAGAGACAACATAGAGATTAACAGTATATTTTTTTCTCGTTCGCCAAAGTACCAGATCAACGGATAAAATTTATTTCGCTTCCGTCTCGAGTATTGATAATCGGCATAATCTTCGTATAAGCAAGTTAGGGGAGTGATACGTAAAGATTTGCAAAGTTTGATATCTCCTTTGTAATATTTTATTCTAATATTTTATAAGTAATCTTATTTTTTTACTATTTTTTTACAATTAGAGGTAATTACATGCATATTACTTTCAAAAATTATATTTATATATTAATTATTCGTCAAAATTTATTTACATACGTGCTGTCATAAAATCGTCAATATTATAGCAGTGACACTTTTGGCAATATTATTATGGTTAAACTAATCAAAACTATTAAATATTTTATGCAAATATTCTGTTTATTTATTTTCTTTAACAACATTTACAATAATATTTAAGAATTAAATAAATTTTAAATAGTGATTAATATGTAAATATAACCTTATAAAATGGTATGAGTATAATTTTTTGAAAAATTTAACTTATTATAATATATTTAATATGTATAACATCATCATTTGTAATGATCTCGATTTTCACCACGACTGTAACACAAATATTTTAATTTGATCCTTATGAAAATTTAAATTAATTTAAATAAATTATGAGATTTTAAATAAATTAAATTTAAATCAAAAATAATAATTTTCTAATATCTCTCTTAATATTTTCAAATAAATTCTAGATCTTACAAAAATTATTTTTAGATCTAATATTTCTTATATCATTCATTCTAAGTCATTTTTGAACCGATACGAATCCATCAATCATCTCCAAATCCACAATATATAAACTCATTTTCTTCAATTGAATGTATTTATACACGTAAATTATAATTTTATAAAAATTATATTTAAGTCTCAACTTTTATACTCATATATTATAGATCTTTTTTGGAGATCAAATAAATCATATGTATTACCCAAATTTTTTTTATATTTTTTAAATCCAAAATACAACAACAACAATAACAACCAGACCTTAATCCCACTAGGTGGGGTCGGCTACATTATTTCTATTGTGCTCTATCAGTTACTAAATTTTTATCTAAATTTAAGTAACTAAGATCACTTCTTATAGTTTCTTGTCATGTCTTCTTTGGTCCCCCTCTTCTTCTTTGTACATGGGCAAAATCCAATAACTTAAATTTTCTAACTGGAGCTTCAATCGGCCTACGATTTAGATATCCAAACCAGATATAAGCTGACTTTCTCTAAGTTTATCCTCAATTGGTGCAACACCAATTTTCTTTCGGATATACTCATTTCTCATTCTATCCTTTCGTGTATATCCACACATCCACCTTATACGTTAAATTTTATTTATCTCCAAATTTTTTACATACAATTTCAATTTATATTATTTAATCAAAAATTAACTCAAAATTAGATAAGTTTTAATTAATTTGAGCCAAATTTTATGATGAAAATTGAAAAAATGAGTCCTAGTTAGTTGCAAAGTCAACTTAATCACTGTGTGTGAGGCAAAAAAGTTGTATTGTCTGCATCATTTCATGCCGGAGATACTGAGATTGGACAAAAGAGAGGATGATAAGGGGAATATGTGTCATTTGCTACAATCAGAGATGGAGAACATAATTAAGGAGGTACACCTTGCAACAATGAAAATTTTTAAGAAATTATCAAATGATTTTTATTTTATTTTTTTTATTAAAAAATTTTCTAATGGATTCATGTCATGATTGATTCGACAAGTTTTACGCTGGCTGTCGACTGCCTAACGCAACCCTCCGCGTTTCTCATCCGGGACTTGGGACCCGGCAACGGCGCGTTAAAAGATCCTTCCGCAGGAATGCTCTAGAATCTAAAGGTTTGCATCTCAGTAGATCAAAAACTGAATATATGGAGTGCACATTTAGTCAAGAAAGAAATACTTATATTGGAGATGTGACAATTGGTGATCAAATTGTCAAGAAGAGTGAGCGCTTTAGATACCTTGGATCAATTATACAGGCGAAATAGATAATGACGTTATTAGCAGGATTCAAGCAGGCTGGGTAAAATGGAGAAATGCTTCTGGTGTGTTATGCGATAGAAAAATCTCATCCAAAATTAAGGGTAAATTTTATAAAACTGTAGTAAAACCAGCGATGATATATAGTGCTGAATGCTGGCCTGCAAAGAAGAAACATACAAATAAAATAAATGTTGCAGAAATGAGAATGTTAAGATGGATGTGTGGATATACACGAAAGGATAGAATGAGAAATGAGTATATCCGAAAGAAAGTTGGTGTTGCACCAATTTAGGATAAACTTAGAGAAAGTCGGCTTCGATGGTTTGGACATCTAAATCGTAGGCCAATTGAAGCTCCAGTTAGAAAAATTGAGTTATTGGATTTTGCCCATGTACAAAGAGGAAGAGGGAGACCAAAGAAGACATGGCAAGAAACTATAAGAAGTGATCTTAGTTACTTA